>JAECUM010037195.1:0-20960 GCA_016617855.1 Megalonaias nervosa
GTCTGATAAAATAGATGATCCTCATACAAACGTTAGCATTCCGATTGATCCATCTAACTAAAAGTTTCAAACCTTACACAATATCATTCACAACATCGACCATAATGATACCTAAACAAAATGATATCGGTACCTATCAGACCTAATTTATGATCTAGGTCTAAATCAAGTTGATGCACCTTAGCCTTCACTTAACACTGTCTTACTAAACAAATATAACCTCTACTATCACTAAAATGACAAATATCAATAACAAACAAAATTGTTCTGGTGTATGCTTTTTCCTCTGGGTGTTGATGTTTTGGTGTTTGCAATGTGAATACACATAGTTTACTTAACTTTCCATTATGGTGTATAAGACAATAACAGTATGAAGTTGAGTCATTTGAATTTCAGCTTTTAAAATATCTACTTCGACACGTCCTTCCAATCCAAGTAATTATCTGCACTCACAATTAAAATGACGACTTTTCCTTACTTTTACTTACTGTTACTGTAGCTGTAGCAGCTGCATCTATCCTACGTATTGTATGCTTATTCTTGAATCAAACGTAGTATATTTATAGGTTCTTGTTTCCGAAAACCGCCTAATTTAACAAACTATACTTTTGTAATAAACATACATGTCTTATTTATTTTGATTGTCTTGATTGTACTTTTTGGATAAATGTAACTATCTTACCATTTTTTTAATTCAACCCTGACATGGATTTTGATGGAGTTGGGTGATGTTTGCTACTACAACGCTCTGTATAGATTTTTAAAACGTAATGCCTATCACATACCGCTTGGAGTATTCGATAATTTTCTTAACGTAACCAAGCTTCTGAGAAAATTCAGTATAACTAAAAACTTTATCATAAAATCCACTTCATTGATATATATATATATATATATATATATATATATATATATATATATATATATTCAACTGTCATTTGACGATAATCGACTGTAACTGATAATACTTTTTAAAAGTAATCAAGAAACCAAATATTAGTTAAAATTTTTATGTATATATGTATATATGTATGTATGTATGTACCTGTGTATGTATCCAAGTATGTATGTACGTGCCTATGTATCCATGTTTATATCTATGAATATATATATATATATATATATATATATATATATATATATATATATATATATATATATATATATATGTGTGTGTGTGTGTGTAAACGTCTTATTCTACACATTATTGTTTTGTTATTTGGGGTCTTAATAACATGTATCAATATGTTTAAGAGGACTATTGTTTCAACTTTGTCATACAATCTCTTCATTTCTATGTATCACAAACCATGTAATGATTTAAACTTGAAGACTTCGCCATCTTCCAGGTCGTTGTTTTCACAAATACCCACATAAATAGAGACAACGGACGGCAAATGACCACTAGGCAATTTGAATCTGTAAGTACGTGCGCATGTATGAATACATATACAAAGATTACAAATCATATGGTGTACAACATACCTTTCAAATGAACGGGATCTGTATATATATATATATATATATATAAGTATATATATATATATATATATATATATATATATATATATATATATATATATATATATATATATATATATATATATATATATATATATATATATATATATATATAATTGAATTCAGTCTATGAGTGTCTAATCAAATGTCTAATCACGGAAAAGTATGTTCTTATGTATTTATATTTACTGCACTGTATACCTCTCTCTTCCCCCAAAAGGGCTGGAATAACGTTATAAAATGATCCAGCGATATTGAAATCCTTTTTGTTTCTGTCAAACACTTTTGAATATAAGTGTAAAGTTATGAAAATCTGTGTCCGTTGCACTTCAGATAAAATTCCGATAATTTTATGGAGATGAGCTTTTCACTTCCGATTGCCTAAGTAGCGAGCTGTTGTGGCTTTCGATGGCCACGAGTGGCCGAGTGGTCTACAGCGCTCTCCGTTACCGATCACTGCCATCTAACCTCTCCTTGGGTTCCAGTCTTGGGCTCGAAAATGTGGGTTTGTGAGGAAGCTTGCAGCATCTTCTCGTGGTCAGTGGATTTTTCCGGGGATTTCCCCCGTTCTTTCTCCACCATTGATAGTGGTCGTCATGTATAGCCTCTATTGTGCTGAAAATATCGTTCAATCCTACATGAATAAGAAGGAAAAAACAACTCTTGCTTTTCGAATACTTTCCATCAATCATGCTCGTTTGGTTTGAATGCCTGTGCATAAGAACTTGGAGACAGGTACCCTTTCACGTAGTATGGTTTATATTATCTCAATGTATGAGATGTGACACTTTACCATAGCTCTGTCCACGAATTCATAATTATGTCTCTTGCTGTTACTTGTTTAGCTAAACAGTCTGCATGCAGCATTGAGCCTGCTTGAACTTCTCCTTTTATTTATAGTGTCATGAATATGTATACTCTGCCTAGTTCTTAACAGCCAAATCAGATCATATCTCTTTCAAAAATGGTGTGAACATTTGTGTTATGTTTTTCAGCTAAACAGGCAGGAAACACTCAAACAAACATGCAAGAGCAAATGTCTTGAAAGCAAATCTTGTGTTACAATAAATGCAACTTCGCATGGTCATGTTTAAGTAAAGAATACGTGTTATACTTTTGTGAATAATGCACAAAATGCTTTGAGTAATATAAAAGTCAAAGCTATATCTACTAAATGTGGTAAGAATTACTCTTAATATATAGACAGATTAACTTTTCGACATGTCCCAGAAGGGTCTGCTCGCATTTTCTATACAATAGACAAGTTGAATATAGACCCGCATCAATCACCAACAGAATGAACAAAATCGGGAGTATGTTGTCATTCCTAGATAAATACCAAGTGTTTACTAGGATGCTGAGCTACTTATCCTTAGCATAAGACGCACGTAGAATGTTCAACGCAGGTAGAATGTTTAAGATGCAACCTGGATAGAATCTACAGTGAATTTCATCAAGGTGTTCAATTTGCTTTCAAGCATAAATTGTTTTATACCGAAAACGACGTGTTTTCTGATTAAAGAAAAAAAAAATGAAAATACACAATTTGAATCTCAAAGACATAAAAGGCAATTAAAATAATAAAAATAATTCTTTGCATTATTCTCGTCATTTTCAAGCTCAACTGTCACTATCGCACTTTGAGGAATATTCTGTTTCTTGTGGGGTGGGAGAACTGCGTTCGAGTTTCTCGGTGATTTATCTTTAAAAGCATAGCGTTTAGTGCGACGAGCTATTTCTTTACACCTCAGACTAAATAACAGTTAAAAATTACTACAACTTCCTAAACAAAATCCAAAATCCACAGGGCTTTTAAAATATATTCTGTAAGATAAAATTATGACAATAGTTAGAGACTTGGGGGCTGTTCAAAAATGTTTGAACATCTTAAAATGTACAATTCAGAAATTTGCAGAATATACGAAAATATCTTACTTATTTAATATATAATTTTGCGGGCAAATTCTTTGGCGGGGAGTTGGATCCACATAAAAAGAGGCATTGCCATCTATCAGTTTAATCAATGATGAGCATTTTTTTTTTTGTTGCCTAAAGAAAAGATTTTCTTCTCGTTTTTATTTAATTAAAGACTCCTATTGGAAGGAAGAAAACTGGCTGAACAATCCTTAAAATGTACACTCTTCACTTTCTGGATCACACATTTCAGATAACACTACAGTTTCAGTTTCTGTCTTGCAAGAATACTCCTGTAAGCTCTACAAGGTATTCTTCTATAAACTCTGAAATACATATTAAGATTAACAATTAATAAGTTCAAAAATGTTAAGTAAATTAAATCTTTAACCCATCTAATTCAAATTCTGTAGACAACAAACTCTTTAAGGTTAATTTCTTAGATATAAACGTAGAGTTACGGATTAATATTAAATATGTATTACATTTAAAATAAATAATAATTTAATGGACTGTTTTGTTTTTAAAACACTAACAAACACACGACAATTTTAGTTTATGGCAAATTTGAAGGTTAAAAATACATTTCCTAACCGGATGATTGTTGGCATTATGTATGGTAATTACCAGCAACTGTGCACAGTTCTGATGAACAATTGCGATCGCAATCTTTGATCGTGTATGGTGTCATGCATTTTATGATGATTGCATACTTGAATTTATACTTATACATTTCAAATTTTCAGAAAGCTATCAATACACCCCAGATTGATCATCAAAATGCCCTGATTCAGGAAAAAAGATAATGCATTGAAAATAGAGAGCAATTGACTACTATTTGATTATTATCTAATATTTCCATTTCTGTTCATTAGTGCGAAAAGGCAAATATTATAATGGCTTTAGCTAATTCTATGATGTACGTATGTATATATGTATGTATGCACTGGGCTTTTTGACATGTTGTACGAATGCCAGACCACCGGCTGCCTAAGAGACTCTTATATGGCGAGCTACAGCAAGGACTGCGTTCCCATGGAGGTCAGGAGAAACGCTTTAAAGACAATCTGAAAGCTGCATTTGAAGCTTTCAACATAAACCCTGATTCACGGGAGCAAATAGCCAGCGATCGAGTCAGTTGGCATTCATACGTGCACAAAGGATCCAACTTGTGCGAGTCTAGCAGGACCGAAGCTGCAGAGCTAAAGAAGCAAGCCAGAAAAGCGTGTGCCATCAACCATCCTGGAGACGTTCCACTCATCCCTTGTCCCTTCTGCAACCAAACCTTCCGTGCAAAGATTGGCCTCAACAGCCACCTGCGCACGCACATAACAGAACCAGCCCCTGCAACACTCGGATGACTAGAGTTGACCTCGTCGACTCGACAGACGAAAAACATGTATGTATGTATGTATGTATGTATGTATGTATGTATGTATGTATGTATGTATGTATGTTTGTATGTGTATATGTATTTATGTATGTTTGCAGGTAGGTATGTAGGTAGGTAGGCAGTTAGATAGGTACGTGGGTTTGTACGGAGGGAGACGGCTATGCATATATGCATATATGTATGTATGCATGCGTGTAAGTATGTATGTATGTATATATGTAATAGGTAAATAGCAAGTAAAATGGCTGGAGGTTTGGACACTTTTTTAAAGGTTTGGATTAGTACCATACGAACTTTGGTTTGTACTAATTAGTTCTGTTCTGCTTGTATCTGCATTGCAAAAGCTGAACTATCTATCTATCTATCGATCTATCGATATTTAAATGTATCTATCTATCTATCTACAATGGTGCTATAGGTGTTACTTTACTGTATCGTTTCTATTTCTTAGACAATGCATTAAAAAGTTTGGACGAAAAAACGATCTATTAAAGAAAGCATTTAAAATAAATATTCTTGCAAATGATTTAAATGTTGTGTCATATGATGGTCCCAAACAATCGTCTTTATTGGAGTAAAACGTATTCATTAAATTCTATTCCCATGCTACTTAGTTTCATTATGTTTACCAACAGAATCTACACATTACATTAAGGACGTCAAGTTTATTTTGCATAACGCATTAGAGTTAATACCATTTAAAGGTTATACGACATATTATGTTACTGACTAAAATAAGTAGGCTTCGGTAACCCTCGCAAAAGTCTGACTTTAAGAATTTGTCATAAATATAATTAAAAGTTCATTTTTTTATTTTTGTATCTATATTCTCATTTAGTGTAACTACAATCCCCGCCTTACTTCAGAACGCGCTTATTGTGTTATTCCTTTCAAAGAATAATACCCCATTTGTTAATAACATTTTCCTAAATTTAACCGTTCACCGAACTAATATATGTAATTGTCTAAGACACCCTTGAAGTTATCATATCACTTTCATTCATAATTCATTTAAAGAATACTCAATGTTATGAATCAAACGTGTATATTTTATGACCTTGAAATATGTTATAAGATCAAAATCATCAATAATAATAATAATAATAATAATAATAATAATAATAATAATAATACAAAGACTACTAATAATGATAAAAATAATATTAATACTAGAAATAATATTCTTAATCAATTTTTGTAAATTACCGCAACGTATCTAGGATATATGTTGTTCGTAGGTCTATGCTTATATATTTGGTGTAGTTTAGAAATGTTTGTATCGCGCAATATGACAATGGTAGACCAGTGATCTTATGCTAATTGGCCTTCTAGTTCTCACAAATGCTGCTTAAACAATATGGACCTCTGCCCCAGGAGTGGCACTATAATCTACTAGTGTAAGTTAGATAAGAAACCTGCTTTCAACGGTTTATACGAAGAAAAAAAAAAAACTTGAACACTATATTATGTAACTTATACTACTCAGAAAGGTGTGCTACTGGTGCTTAACAGTTTACTAAATTGCATGGAACAATGAACTTGTAAATAATTGTTATAAAAAGATGCCGGAGCTACCTACACTATAGTCCTTCACATTTCTATCGAAAAATGTGTTCCAGATGTACAATAGTTGTTCGGATAACCTATTTACTGGTGGATACAAATCGAACTACGGATGCAATGTGGAATATATTCTTCGCATGCATGAGATAGCATAGCTACGCATAGCCGAATGAGACAGGAAAACAAGTACAGACAGCAGGATACTATACTTATTAGAATCAGTATGTCATCTTCATATACAGGAGATGCTATCTGAAAGCTCAAGATCATTACTGTATACTACGCATTATGTCCAACACAATAACTGCATATATCTATATGAATATAACATTATTAGTAATGGCTTTAAAATTCCTACTAATAATGAATGGTATATGTAATGGTGAAACACATATAGGTTTATAGAGGATACGTGAAACAAAACTTTGCTTCAAACAGCTGGAGAACCTACACGAAATGTTTTGCTTGCATTAGAAACGATGTTATCATTACGGATCTGCATCAGTTGGATATCTGGGAACAATACTGGATGAAGAAATAAAGCAAATGAAACCACTCTACAACAATGCGATGCACGTTTGTTCTTCTTCAAGATAACAAATGAAAAAGCA
The DNA here is from genome assembly GCA_016617855.1 of Megalonaias nervosa. NCBI lineage: Eukaryota > Metazoa > Mollusca > Bivalvia > Unionida > Unionidae > Megalonaias > Megalonaias nervosa. Next base: position 7,003 of record JAECUM010037195.1, read on the forward strand.
AATGAGCCAATGAGGTGTCTTATTCATTGCATTTAATAAAATAACACATCAAAACATGACAACGCGATTTGAGCAATATATTCCAGACTCAAAAGTTAATTCAATATATATAGTTAGTGGTGCTATGACAATGAGAATGGGTGCAAAAGAAGGGTTTAGTAACGATCGAAGAACGTTTTCATATTAATATAATGTCGGAAAAAGCCTATTAAGTGCAAAGGAATATAAAAACAGCAATTGATTAATAATCTGTAGGAACTAGTCAGAAAGGCAGCACCGAAGAGAACAAGTTTTATAAACAATTGTATATAAACATGTCTGAAATCTCAGTAACAGCACTTATAACTGTTGTAGATCATGATTTATAACATATGGAAAGATTATATTATTATATGAATGCATGGAACAGCTCTTGCAATTTAATCTTTGCCAAAATGTGTACATTAACGAACTAAGCTATATAATATTAATATACGTTTTATGCTGTCAATAAAATATATAATATTAGCACAAGCGGAGTAAACCGTATACTGAAGGCACAAAGTTAGAAAACTGTATTATAAATAATCAAAGAAACATTGATGCAGACCGAGAAATGTGTGCAATCAAATTATATCAAATTTGGCTAATTATGATGCCAACTACATCAGTTATTGGCGATATTCTTGCTGCCTTAAACAACTACCCAGCAATAACATCAGATACTTTTAGAATCCATACATGAACGAATCCATTGTCGCTACCGTTATATTTTAATCCGTTTCCACAATTTTGGGCTATAGCCAGTTGATATCACGATATAATCAGGTGTATCCCTCTTTTATTTGTCACCAAATAGTTAATTGTCTCTACTAATCTAACCTTAATGCCAAATGTAGAGGTAATTTATGCAGTGTATTGTTAAACTGTACGATTGTACTTTTCTTGCAGACAACATACATGTACATCTTTTGCACCAGATAAAAGAGGTTTCATAGAAATATGAACTTTACCGTCACATATTTTCCGTAATATAGTGTTGCTTAAAATAATGTATGGAAGAGAATTAATATTCAATATTGCTTTTTTATATTTCTAAGATATTGTTGATCAATTCCATCAAATATATTTCTTTCCAAAACAATTACACGTTGAAATGCATGATGTGAGGCTGGGAAAGGGACCTTTAAAAAATGTTATATATCTGATTTTTCTCGAACGTAATGTACCTTATAGTTGTCTTCGTTATCATGCCATTTGGAGGATATCCTTTATTTTATCACTCACGTGACCATGACCGCCTATTGATATATATGCTATTTACATTAATCGGATCAACATAAACTGTTAGTAACTTGCTTCACAATCCGGAGAAAAAGTTATTAATGTCGGCAAAGGGTGTAATACTGTTAAGTTCTTTACCAAGTTCAAGTTCATCCCTATGTCAATCTTAAAACCTTATGACGTCACCTGATGATCTTTAGTAACCATTACATTTGTATCAGTTTGATTTGTAAAAATATCCATTTATTTTGCTACGAAATTAAAGTTTCCCTACATAAGTTTTCGTGCTAGCATCAAACAAGCTAAATCCATTTCTTGAAGTGGTATATAATACATGGTTAATTACAGAGGCTTGGTGAGCAAATTTAAAGTAGTTAAGTAGGAATATTCATAGTTTAGCTATTTCTGTCGACAATTATTAAAGATGTTCAACTGGCATATTTTGGAGGATACAGTGCAAAACTGTTTGTTTTTAATTGGCTGATAATTTGGACATTACGAACACTTTAGCATGGTGCAGAGGAAATTAGAGTTTCCTGTGTTTGATGCTGATTAACCTCATTCAAACCTGATAACAGGACAAATCAACATCATCTATCGATTATTATGACAGATACATAAATAATCTGGAGGTTCTTTTTATTAAATTATACTATGATCCTGCCCTTATTTTGTTCATACTCGAATACCAACAACACATGATATGAACATACTTATTTGCCTAAATCTAATGAAGCCTGTGATTGCAACAAAGTAAACAATAAAAGCTCATATTGATTAAACACCTGCGGACTGTGTCTCTAAATGAATGGTACAAAAAGCTTAATACGTTTATGCACTAATCTCTTAAATAAAAACAAAATCAAAGTCGGTGAATGAATCATAATGTGTACATACAATAGATCAACATATATCGATCCATCTCTCTCTCTCTCTCTCTCTCTCTCTCTCTCTCTCTCTCTCTCTCTCTCTCTCTCTCTATATATATATATATATATATATATATATATATATATATATATATATATACAATTCATTTCCAGTGTGGGAATTATTGATGTTTAGCTAAGGTTATACTACAGTACTTGATAATTGACTTGCAGTTTTTGCGCCGCTCGGACTAAGTGATCAAGTGAACCCATCACGTGGATCTGAATTGCGTTTTAGCTGGGGCGAAAACTGAAGTTTTATACTGAAATTGTCAGTCGTAAATTAATACCTTCAGAGCTCAAAGGTATTTTGTGTTGTGACCAGCTTGAGGTACATTTTTTATTTAAAATAGTTTATTCACGCTGGAAAATACTTGTGTTCATCAGAATTCTTGGACAAAGATACTTGGAAATTATTCAGAGTTCTAAAGCCGTAGTATTGTTCTTGACTCGTAAAAGCCAAGGAGGAACTGTTGACACAACAGCACAAAACAAGTTATAGACTTTACTAAACGGAAGAAAACAATGTGAGAAAAATAGTATGGTAACAATGATCGAACATTCAATTGCATGTGCATATTTCGCACGATGTGTGGTTATGACGATACACATCAGGATTTAAACGATTGAGATGAAAATAGAGAATTTGCCTTTCTGGATCGATTTGCATGAGCAACATGGCAACCATATTAACCAGGAAATGGGGATTGTTTTGTTTGCATCTTCTGTGTTGGACTGACTGTGTTGTACCACAACATAAAAGGAAATTACTAATTCATCCTTCTATTTGCATTTTGTATCCTTGAATAATATATACATGCTCATGGAAGAAAAGTTGAAATGAGAATTGCATTGAAGGTATGTCATCGAGTCTTTATTGCGAACATCGCGCATTGTGTTAAATATGTAAGTCAACTTTCTTCATTGTTCTATGTGATGGTGAGATGAGTCAACAATTAAAGCGTACATACAAGCCTATTAAGCTATTTTAATAATATTCGATGTTTGGTACGAAAAATATTCTAGGATGCGAGACAAGCATGAACAATAAGTACTTATACGTAGAGATGTGTCTGCATAAAAGTGATATTTAATGGTGAAATGTTTCTGATTTAACTCGATAAATTGGGAGGACTGAGCCGCTGTCTTTAAAATAATGTCATATGGAAAGAAAGTGCGCACGTTAAAGATGTATGTGAAGTTTGTAGAGAAACAAATAACACGTTTTATGAATTGCCTCTAATACTCTTACAAATAAGACAATTATTGTCATCAACGTTATATTGGAGTGAACACATTGTTGGAAGGGTAATATAATGTAGAGACAACGTTTCATATATAATCCCTTTCATTTCATTAAATATTTTCGTATGTGGTAGGCATTGACCAAAAGAGAACACATATATTAAATTTTGAACTTCTGAACTTCACATTAATGAAAGTTTGCTAGACATTTATGTTGTATGTGTTGACTAGAGGACACCACATACACTGGTTTGAACTGTTGAACTTCACATGTATACATACTTACAGAGACATATTAGTTTGTATAGTTGCAAGATGAATAGGTTATGATTATATTAACGTAATCTACATATCACTCCAGAGAAAGACAATATGTTATTGAGTGTACAAGAATGTACAGTAGTACTGAAATGTTATAAAGTTATAGGACAAATTACATTGCATAATTGTCTTAGAGTATGCAGTATAATAATATCAAAAAGTAGTTATATAAACATGAACGATACATCATTTTAGAAACATTAGTCTAGAAGTGAAATGTATAGAATTGCCTTCGTATCCTCAATACATTTGAGCAAGACGTTCATACGCGATATTTGCAATTTAGACAAAAAAAATTCGATGCACCTATTCCATCTAAAATTGGCAATCAGTTAGATGTGCCCAAGAGATGATTAAAGGTAGGAAGGTTTTGCGAGTCTTGCTTTCTTATAATTATAGTTATGCACTGAAAATGTTTAAGTCCTTGTACTTACGGATGTAGCTACTTATTCAGATGGTTTGTGAATGCAGTCCTTGACGAAACAGAACAGACAACTTAAGGACACCCATGTGCAGATTCTATAAACGTTTGTCTTGCATGGAACATATTGTGTTTTTCAATTTAAATTAGCTTAAGTTTCAATGAGTGCCAGAAAACTGTACATGGATATGTAATGGCAATTCTTTTTGACCTTACACCTTTTAATCATATATATCCTTCCCAAGGACTGGAACTAGCAACAACTCCGAACACGAACTTATCAAGGCATCAAAATCATCTCCTGCTACTTTATTTGATACATATATTCTGTACTCGCAAATGACATAACCGTGTTTGTTATTCAGATGAAACATACGAGTTCTTTTTTGTGAAAGTTAAGGGTCTACTGAATTTATAGTCCTGTTATTACATCTACTCTGCAAGGGATTGGCACTAATAATGATATATACAGCTTGTGCAGTCAGGTTAAGAAGCAACTGCTCACACTGAATTAACATGTTTGTCGACATACATATAGAAATATACATTCGTTTTAGTCCTGGCCATCTCATTTAATCCGCACCTATAACAAGGTAAAGAAGCTTTTGTAACAGGGCATGCCTCATGGTTAGGGTTAAAGCAACTTAGATTACAGGCTAGGAGGTATAAAAAGACAATGCACGGTATACTCTAGCAGGTAGACCTGCCGAGAATATTCGTGCCTGCTGATCTGTACCGGTAAGAAAATTTTGTTATTTATAATTGTACTTTGTTATCAAATAAGTAGACACGGGTCGTCACATTGATAATTTCTGGAATAGGCGAGTAATTTTTAAGATATTAAAGCAATTTGTTGAAGGTTCAACTATCTAAAGAATAGATGTTTAACATGTGGTATATTATATATTATGGAAGAGACTACGTCGTAATTCTATCGAATATCGATGTTGTCAATGTTGCAATGTACTCAAAGAAAAATAATAGTGTGTCACAGTTGGTGAAGGTTGTGCTATCATTTAACATAAATAGATAGTACGTATGTTTTGAGCGAGCCTAATTTAATAACGTTCATATTGGTCGAATTATGAAATTTGCACCTTAGTATTGTCATATTGAATATGGATACTGTTACATAAGGAGCATTGATTATACCTGATTTAATACATTCCGGGCAAGACAACGTTTAAAATGGTGAAGATTTTTGTCAGCTTTTAATAAAGATGTAATGATGTATATTGCACCTAAAATCAAAACTGAGAATAATGTATTGGATGTAGAGAATACCCCTTGCCAATATATATTTTGCATTTGGTGTCGCCTTTCAAATCAGTGTGTTGATACATGATGACATATATTCGTTTTGTAATGTAAATTACTAACATATACAAAAAAAAAAAAATGATGTCAGGTTAGTAGCTGGAATTTATTTGGGGATATTACATTTACATCTTTACCGGTTGGGTGTGGTTCATTTACAAGTGCTAAATTTAATAACTTTACCAGTCGGATAGAGAAATGTACAAATGTTACATTTAATGACATTAACAATTTCGACGGTGACGCTGTTAAAAAATATTACATTTTAGTGCTTGTATGTAGGGGCACCAGTGTATTGGTGGTGGTACTTACACATATGACATTGTGTCACTTTAGCTTATTGGTAGAGGTATTTACAGATATTACAAATATAAATGGTCCATGGATTAAATTAAGTATATTAATTGCTTAAAATGTGATTTTGCTCTAAATTATTATGGTAACTCGTTCTGAAGGATGTTAAGTGCATGTAAGTTATTTTTGGATATCATGAAGCTCATCTTCTCGGGAGATCGAAATTGTTCAATATTTCAAAATGTATTTGTTTTGGTTGAAACACAACGGGTTTATTGGTTTAGATAGACCTACATATTTACCCCAAATCAACCGACTACAAGGCTTTATTCATATTATATGTTTTTATTATACTTATGTATACTTATTTAAATAATTTGCTTGAATATTTTAATCGCTTTAAATATTTAGAGCAATCATTGCCTTGAAACTTTAAATAAATACACATTTGTTTTGCTTATGTCACTTTCCTTGAGTAATCATGCAACTTCTTGAATAAAGTATATGTTTCATTTAGAGACTTTCATATTTGCTCGAGTTTTAATATGGCGCTTGTATGGACTATTTTATAGATTCATCTGAGCATGTTACCTTTTAATTATTAAGACAACGTGATCTGTATAATTCTTCAATATTTTATATCACTACAGTTATTAGCTTTTTATTGAAATAACCGTGTATTAAATCTAGAATTACTGACTTTTAATTACATTCTGAATAAAACCTTAATTGTTATTAAAATATAATAATTCTCTGATCATCAACGTTTCATTTGAAATTACCTTCTGAATAAACTTTGGAAACGATTTACTTATTGTTTCTCATAATAATATTTTAATTATAGCTGAAAAAATAACTTGAATAGGATTTGAGATATAAATATTAATTGTACAGTGTAATGTCACTTGAGCAAAAATTGAAATCCTATTTTGAACAATATTTGGACTAAAATGTTTATGTATTGTTATTTCAATATCATTTATTATATATATATATATATATATATATATATATATATATATATATATATATATATATATATATATATATATATATATATATATATATATATAGCTTACAGTTTTCGTGAATATGTTGATTGACAACGCATTAGCATATGAAAATCCATTACAAACAAAGGTTGTTTTCATACAATGACATTTTTGCAGAGGATGTATTTGATGTTTTTTGGACTGTTTTTCATGTGCTGTGCAAGGTGAGTTATTGTTCTGGCTTCAAGATTCTTTTTAATTGCAAACATGAGATTTACAGAAAATATATTATTTTTAATATTACTGAAAGAAATCAAATATCTGGCAGACAATATTTGGCAGTTATATTTGTTTTGCGGAATGTACTTATTTAATTGTAAATTATTAAATCTGTCCCTGATTGTGTAATGGAATAACATTGACATCTTCATCTTCGTATATTATCTTCCGTTAATCCGTACTGTAATACATATAATGTGATAAAAACCCTTTAACATATTTGTCCTTTATGTGATTAGTAACATTAATGACGCATATTTGTAATTATTTGGTTTGTATTGTTGCCCTCATTTTGTACTTATAATCTGTCACTGAAATATTGAAACATGTTAAAATATTATGCTGGACATAAAATTCGTTTTGGTAATTAAGGGGGATATTTTGAATCTGTTTAGATCGTATTATATATTAAGCGTCATATACAACCTTTACTCAAATTCGAGCACAGTTGAGAGTGAATTAAGTATACGTTTCTATGTGGAGAGCACTGTCCATCACTTGTATTCTCAGCTAACAGGCGATACCTACCTCTCAAATTTAATATATGAAGAATGTTGTTGTTGTTTTAGGGTTGAACGCCATTTTCAGCACAAGATAGGATATAGGTGAAGGCCAAAATGAATGGTTGAGGAAAACCCCGAGAAAAACTCAGAAATAAACACCGAATCACGAGAATACTCGCAAGCTTTCTCACATACCCACATTGACCAAATCCGAGACTCGAACTCATGCAGACATAGTTGAGATGGCAGCGATTCGTAGCGGTTAGCATTTTAGACCACTCAGCCACTCAGGGTCCCGCATGAACAATACTGTTCTCATTCTGATGTCTAATCAGTATACATTTGTAAATATTAAGGTATTTGCAATGAAATATTTAGTATAATTTATTAAAACAAAACTTTTTTTTTTTTTTTTTTCTGGAAATCTGTATTAGCTAGCACTTGAATAATGCGGACCACACAGATTTGCTAAAATAGGAAAATACTTACTACTTTCAGCTTGCAACAATAGGTAAATTTAATTGCATTCGAGGTAAAAGCAAATATTATGCAATGTCTCTACCTTGCGGGAACAACCTTTAATATCAGAACGTTAACTGATAAAAAAATAACCTTCTGCTGATATTACTATTATGTAAAACACGTGTATCGAACGCCTTTTCTAATTTCCAAAACTGCCCGAATCACATTGAAGGGTGAACGTCAGTAGTTTTAAATTTCAACCTAATCATAAAACACTGATTGCATGTTAGAAAGTAATGCATTTGAAAATTAAATCAATTGAGGCAAACAACAAGTGTAATGACCTTTTACATGTATTTGAGGATATTATATTACAACAGGAATATATTTAAAACATATTTGTCCTATATTTGTTTCGAGAAATTCGTTAGGATTCCTGAAACATCGCACCAGAAAATATACTCATGTCCAGACGATGTATTGAACCCTATTCTACTAGTTTACATCATTTATCATTGTAAGCTTGCAAAATGTGTCACTTTGCCAATCAGTACAGTGGTGACGCCTCACTTTCTCTTGAAAGAACCTAAACAATAGTAAATTACGGATGGGAAAAGCAGTTGTAGATGAGACATATAATTCCGTTGAAAATCAGCCTCACATTCGTTTAGCTTTAAGTTGCTTGATAACTTTGAAGCAATGTTAGCTGCGTATGAATTAGTTGCCACTTAAATGTAGTTACCCAAAGAGAACTAATAAGGAATATAATTTGTTGCCCGTGTTCCAATCTAGGTTTGGTACAACAGAGATGCTGAGCGCAGCTACAACAGTCTCCTCAGAACTATATGACTACACGTACGTATTGGAGAACGTTTTCGAAATGTGGGACCGTACGATTCAACTAGACAATAAGATTACGTTCCCTGAATTCAAGGACGCGATGAAAGAGTTTGATTCCAACGGTAAATACCTTGATATATTCCATTCTCTATAAGGTTATAAACCTTCATTGGCCTCTGTATCACCCTTTAATATGTAACGTTGTTAGGACTTCACTAAATAACACTGAGGATCAGCGACAGATCAACACACATTTATTTCTTAAATTTTAAAATGAAAATGTAAGAGAAAATTACAGTATTTCGAATTAAACCCACATTTTTCCTATAGTTTGTATCATAAGTCCATGAGTATAGGGTGTTCCGAATATATTGTCAGGTCTTCAACGCTCCGAAATGCCACCAATATTGGTGTCTCAAAAAGACATTTTCCAAACCTTGCTGGAATGAATTAACAATTATCCTAAGATAGTAACTTAGTACAAACATTAATATGAGTACCGTGTACATCTAGCATATACTCTAAGTAAATAATTTCTCTGAACAGACATATATGCACGACATTAAATAATTATGCAGACAGAAAATACAATACAAATATAAGACTGGACCTTACAAGGAATAATTGCTCACGTCCTCAGTCTTACACAAATCCCAAAAGCTCTGTGTCAATGTATCATCTTTATTACCTGATTGATGTGACCTATTTCGAAGTACTTTCGATATGTCCTTATTCGCTGACAGTAGCGATGAAATTACAGCGCGGACGATATTTAACCTGAAACTGATAGTTTGCATCGCTAGTCACATGTCCGCACAAACTTAAGTTTGCAAAACTTCGTATTAAGCCGCAATCCTATCACTCCACAGCAGGGTGGTAAGGAATGCCAACTTAATCTTAGGGAATAAACTCTGTCCTCATACCCCAAGACAATTCTCGGCCTGTAAAGCATCGGTTGAGAAGGATCACAAGAAACCCAGATAACCCTGTATTATTCCTCATAGAGAAATGATGCTTATGGTTTGGGACATATACATGCAGACACAGGAATACATTAAAAACATCATGTTGGATAATTGTTAACTGAAATCTTCGAATTTGTGTCAAGCGAGAGAAGAGAGGTCCTTTAATTTGGATACGTTATGTAAAAGGAAAAAAATCATTGGTTCATTACATTAGCTTTATCTATCACGTTTGTTGAAAAGGATGGGTACTATTCTTATGGTTTTCGTTATTTCGAATAGGATTCTTCATAGTTAATATCGTTGGAAGAACGGAAGAAACGGGTAAACCACAAAAGACTCATACACTCCTTAAATGTAAAGAAATTGGATTTTGTCTAGTTGATACAAAGCACGTATTTAGCTAACGAAGTTGTTGGTTAGGTGGACATAAATTTTATTTTCGGAATGTACATACATACCTTACATAGCTTGTATGACATTATTTGAATGAGCACAATACAGAACAGTTTTTTATGGATGTCATAATTGCCCCTTTGAAAATATATATTGAAGTAATTATGTATGAAAAAAACAAGAAAAAGAAATACAATGTGAATGGTGAACGCTCTACGTGGTAAGCGGTTACATGGTGGTTAATTGAAGGGATTATGGGGGGATACATGTATTATATCTTTTGTATAAGCCTCCAGAAAGCGCAAACATAAAGCCATTGCCATAAGTATTTGCCGACGTGACTCATTGTAATGAAATACGTTATTTTAAGCAAGAATGTGGATCATCTTTTTAAGGATTTATTCCCTTTATAAGAATACAATCATAAGTGAGTTTTAAGTCCGTACTAATGCACCATCGGATTTAATAACAAGTCATACATTTTGTAAAGAGTGGCGTGGTGATTTTGAGTATGTGCTTGATCCTATTGGTAATAATCTTAACCATGTCAATTAAAATGACATTAAAGCCAATAATTGAGAATATCCGGTTAGTAAGCTAGAAGATATATCGGTCAATAGGATCAATTTTGTTTGGACTATTGGGTTTGGATTTTAATTAAACTGGACTCAGATGTTTTGTTCTTCAGTTTTGGTGATGAAAACTCCATTCGACGACTTCCAGTATGATTTCTGCACAGTTGGGGACATTTCAATAATTGAATATTGCGATTCGGTAGTATTCAAATGTCTCTGTATTAAGTATATATCACGTGATGTGATTTCAAATTCTGTCTCTATAAGTTCTATTGTTGACCTATATCTTACGATTGTCATCAAAACGAAGCTTATATGAAAAGCTAATTGAAGGGAGTTGTTCTCCGATACTAAAATATAAAATACAACATCAACATTATACGAATATTGCATAGTACAGTATTTAAATAATTCAATTTATTGGCATTTGGGGCAACCTTCCTCAAGGATGATATATTGTACATAGGTTTACTAATAACAGATGTACCTTCTGCCCATGTGTCCTTGTGGCACATGCCTGAGGGTGAATGTAGCTTCGAGGGTGGAGTTTTTGAATTTAACATATAGTCCGCAATTTCCAGCATACGCTTTTATGACCGGAATCATTTTTGCGTGAAAAATAAGTATACAAATAATACAATGAAAAGAAAATGATTTGAACACAATCAGACCCGAAACTTTTGTAAAAGTGCTTCATTCAACATAGGAAAAGTTAAGTATTATATCTTAATAATAACAGGAAATACTATTCAAAGGAATAAACATAATTTCAGAATATTGATAGATCGTAAATTTTTGGCACAGAGGATATTAAAAGCTATACGGTGGACGAAAGCTTATTTGTACTCATGGACACATGCACGTGTCCTACCTTTCGTACACATCGATTTGAGATTTAATTTAAATACCATTTTAACTACTAGTAGTTATCACTTGAATTAAATGTTCAGTCCATGTGTTTACCTTAGTTATTTATTTTCTCTCCATCGTACCTTGAAATGCATTTAAAATTACATTTTTAAGAATGATGAGGAAAGCAAACATTTTACAGGTAAAATAAGACATACAGAAGAAGATATTTAAATCCATACATATGCTAAAACATCACGTTATGTGTGTCATTGTTAGCAACAAACAGCTCTGTATGTTAGAGTATTAATGATATTACAGGAATTTGCTTGAAAAAAGTTACAAATATCACAACGTAATCACACTTGATACAGTTATACATTTGATCATGTTACTACACCATTCAGAACATTCCTAGCTTCTTCTTTTGGCCATTAGATTGGTTTTGCAGATTCAGCCTAGACTGATATTTTGCCAGCATCTAACAATAGTTATGTACCATCAGTATATTGAAATACATTATTTTATGTATTATTAACAGTAACTTATCTAATAGTTTTATTGCTTCTTATAATTTATTCAATAACCAAAACCACCCAGAATAAATGTGGACAGATACATTTCATTCATGGTCTACAACCTAGTTTTAAATTATAAAGACTTATATGCATTTTCAATGTGCATTAATTAGCTCTCTCATAAAATAGTTTGATTCATTTCAGTTTTAAATCCCGAACATAAAGTCTGTCAAGGCAGAATTTGTAATTTTTTCATGAATTTGTATCAAGTATCTTTCTAAATTAATGCAGAAGTAAATACACAATCATAGACATGGCATATTTCTTTTCTATTAAACCAAATAAAAAACCGTTCTTATTATGATATCAACACAATTAACCCGCCAGTTATCAATATATTTTGTTCCGTATTTATTAAACCATCAGAAAGGTTTTTCTTTCTTTGCAAAACTGAAATCTGTTTTATAAAGTATTATCAATAGTTGAATCGAAAATCCTTAAAATATTAAATATCAACAGATTTATTTTGTGTCGGTTTTGGTACGGCTGTCTTGATACTTTGCTTTTGCAGAAATAAGAATGAACTTAATGTATAAACCAACCCAAATCTGCACATTTATAACGATGCATATCTTTAAATACACTTGGTCATTTTAATAAGTAAATTCTCATTTGAACCCTTGACATACCATTACTAAACTTACAATAGTTTGAACATATATAATCTTCACGTATTCGATTATTAAAACGTGTAACGCATTATTTTCAACTATTCAATACCTTTTTCAAATGTATATTAACCTCTAAAACTGTATTTTGTGTTCGATTACAACAACTATTTTATACAGGTTCATTTACTTATAAGTATAAGGTCTCCAAGGAAAATATATAAGATGCATTGAACATACTATTTTCATGATTTATGTTTTTTTTTTTTTTTTCGTCAATTTCCCTACATGAATGGTGTATGTTGTCTTTATTAGATTCATTGAATCAATTTATACCATAATATAGTTATCATCCTTCTGAGAATGGATTAATTCATCGTTTAATACCGACCCTTGCGTTCTCTTAAATGACATCTACATTTGTTCCTCAAAGCTCTAATATGTATCATGGGATACCAAAGTACCAATTACGTAGCCAAACAAATCAAGTACAGTCAGGAATGAATTGTTACAAGTTCCATGCAAAATAAACTCATTTTCCTTTACATCTGGATACCCAGAAAGAAGTAGTAACTCTACGATCGACAATACAGCTATAACTTGTTTTGAGATTTTTGTATATATATAGTTCTTGCAGCGGTTATTTATCATGATTGTATTGTGTAGCAATGGGGTCTTACGGTTAAATCAAACATTGCGTCTTGTGTAATTTGACGATAAAATGCAATACATAGAACAATATTAATCAGATGCAAGACACATATAGGAAATATAACAATCATCCAAGTGAACTAAAGTTTTCTTTTAGTAAGAAACTTATTTTCTTTTTGTAAGTGACAGAAATAAATCAAAATACTTTATTTCATTTTAGGTGATAATATATTATCTCGGGATGAGCTCAAAGATGCACTTGAACGACTACATATCATCTTCAGTTCAGATGCATTATATATCGTTGATTTCGACCTGAATGACGACAGTGATCTACAAGACTGGTTTGGAGAGTTGGATCTAAATTGTACGTGGAAAGAATTATGTTTGTGTCCTCTCTAAGTTGTTTTCCTTCTATATGTATATCCATGTTCATACTGAGAAGCAGCTCAGGTTTTGTTTGTGTGATCACC
>JAECUM010037196.1:0-23514 GCA_016617855.1 Megalonaias nervosa
GTAGAAGCTTTTGGTGATCCCAACATAATATCTCGTTTAAAACTTAATAACGTAATCAAGTGCATTCCAAATAATTTTGAAAAGTATGTCAGTCACTTTAGGTAAGTTGCGTTTTATTGACAGCCTTCAGTTTATGGCGGCATCGTTAGATGAGCTGGTAAAAGGTTGTAGCGAGTTTGATAACCTACGAGACTGTTTTGGAGATAAATTTAATCTACTGACTAAAAAAGGAGTATTTCCGTACGAGTATCTCAACGATTGGAGTAAATTTGATGAAACCTCGCTACCTGACAAGGATAAATTTTATTCGCAACTTAAAAATGAAAATTTAACTGATAGCGAGTATAAGTACGCACAAGATATTTGGAAAGAATTTGATTGCAAGACGTTTGGCGATTATCATGATTTATATTTGAAAACAGATGTATTACTACTAGCAGATGTTTTGGAAAGTTTTCGTCGAGTAAGCTACAGCAATTACGGACTAGATCCTTGTTGGCATTATTCTTCCCCTGGGTTATCTTGGGATGCTCTGTTAAAGTTTAGTAAAGTAAAGTTAGAATTACTGACTGACGTTGATATGTTCAATTTTATCGAAAAAGGTATCAGAGGCGGTATTAGCGTTATAACAAAGACATATTCTGAAGCAAACAACAAATACCTGAAAGAGTACAATCCTAAGCTTCCTTCGAAGTATATAATTTATCTAGACTATAATAATTTGTACGGTTATTCTATGGCAGAACCAATGCCATTTGGTGGATTTCGTTGGATTACGACTGAACAATTTCTATCGGAGACAGAAAAAAAAATACCTGACGATATTTCGTATTTCGTTGAAGTTGATCTCGATTATCCAACTTCGCTACACAATTTACACAACGATTATTCTTTCTGTGCAGAATCAATGGTAATAGATTATAGTCAGTTATCTCAAGAACAACAAGCAATGGCATCACCAAGACAAAATTATATGGTAAAAAAACTAGTACCAAATTTACTCGATAAGAAAAATTGTGTTTTGCATTATAAAGTTTTAAAACAAGCAGTAGATGCTGGTCTTGTGTTGAGGAAAGTTAATAGAGTTTTAAAGTTTAATCAGTCACCTTGGATGAAAGGTTATACTAACTTAAATACTTCGAGAAGAGCTGTAGCGAAAACCGATTTTGAAAAAAACTTCTTTAAGCTTATGAACAACTCCGTTTTTGGTAAGACGATGGAAAACATTAGAAAACGAGTAAATATCGAGCTAGTTAATGATATCAATCGCGGGAATAAACTTGTGTCAGACGATGATTTTGTCAGTATGAAAATTTTTAATGAAAATCTTGTCAAGATACAAAGAAGAAAAACAAATCTAAAACTAAATAAGCCAATTTACGTTGGAGCTTCCGTGTTAGATTTATCGAAGTGGCTCATGTACGATTTTCATTACAATTTTGTTAAAAATCAGTGGCCGTCAAGTAGACTATTGTTTACTGATACCGACTCGCTCGTGTATGAAATCGAATGTGAGGACGTCTATCAGGATATATATGATAATCGACATCTGTTTGATCTTTCCGATTACCCTCGTGTCAGTAAATTTCATGATGACGCAAATAAAAAGGTTATTGGTAAGTTCAAAGATGAAATGAACTCGAGCATCATCAAATACTTCATCGGATTGCGCGGTAAAATGTACGCCGTATTGCTAGATAATAATAAAATAACGAAAAAGGCAAAAGGTCTGCCTCGCGATTTTGTTAAAATGTTTATGAAATTTGATGATTACAAGTACGAGCTTGACGGCGGTGTTAGTTTTATAAGAGCAATGGCTATTCGTACAAATCATCATAAACTCGAAACAGATGTCATTATCAAACGCGGATTGAGTAATTTTGATGACAAACGTTATTGCGAAAATGGAGTAGATACATTTGCACTTGGTTATTGTTTTGATGATAGATCTATACTCGATATTATATTCGATGACTAAGATATGAAATTTTGTGTAAACAATAAAAATAATGTTTGAAAATTTGATAGTGACAAATAGCTACAATAGCAAGATCAAATATCTAATGATAGACGGCAAACAGTTGACAGTTGAAATTAATAATGAAACATCAGGTATATGTTTTACCGCAGTTCGTGACAAGCTAAAACTTTCGCTTATCAGATCTGATGACAGCGAGTATTTCAATTACCTTGAACAATTGAGCCAGAAGTTATCAGCGGGATTTAAAAACTTTCATGATCCGATAAGTCAACAAAAATATACTAAACTTACCATCGATCTCGATTGGTCAAAAGTATATTTTATCGACAAAAAATATCCTCTTAACAAGCCGCAAATAAAAGATTTACTTGAATGTCGTCGCTGTGTGAGCGGTAAAGTAAAGTTTAGTCTCTATTATCGTGATGATGAAATATTTCTAATATCAACGGTTGAAACATTGATAATTGGTGATGAGGTATAAACAATAAAAATAATGTTTGAAGGAGGTAGAGGTTTTAAAAACTCTAAGTCGTTTTGGGAGTGTTGGTGGGTCCCCAGATGGTAATTTATATTTTTTGGAGGGTCTCCAAGATGTACATATATATATGTACATATATATATGTACGTATATATATATATATATATAGTATATATATATATATATATATATATATATATATATATATATATATATATATATATATATATATATATAGGTATATATATATATATATATATATATATATATATGACTGTGTACTTAAGTAAGAATTCATGACTGGATCAACATCGGTTGTGTTTTTTTACACACAAATGCCTTAACCAGCGCCATTGTAACATTTTTTTGATGAAGTGTGCATGGTCGAGATGTTGTATGAGTTGATGCTTATAGGAAAGACGATGTGTGTTGTTACCCGCGGCCTCCACATAGTACGAGTCAAAAATTAAAACTCATCTCTCTCTCTCTCCACACACACACACACACACACACACACACACACACACACATTACATAGCAATGTTAACAGCGTTATTTTTTTATTTTTTTATAAGTACACTAGTATGTTTACGGCGGACATTAAATGTGCGAGAAGCATTGTTACAGCTGATTTACCATTCGACCCTTTGTCCTCTACATCAATGTTTAAAGAAAGCAAACGGGCACTGAAACTATTGAAAACGAATTTCATATGACCCATATTCAGGTGGTTACATAAGTATGCCGACATGTTTGAGTTCATAGTGTCCCAGGGGAAACAAATTATGATTAAATAAAATTATATCCCTATTCAAAGACATGATGGAAAGGCAGTTGTATATGACAAATATGCTTGGCTTCATCTGCTAAGATAAATGTCTACAAGTCAAAACTAAATTGAGCTTTCTTGCGTTATACTCACAGAAATAGTGAAATTCAGCTGATAAGACAAGAAAATACTACTGCTATGGTCTTCCAGCTGTTTTGTATAGTTGGCCACTACCACAACATTAATGTTGAGAGTTACATTTACTTCATCTGTAAAAGATTTTAGAAATAATATAATAGCTTAAATCAGTTGATGTAATATCTGCATGTTGGACGTCAGGTGAACGTACAACAAGTATTATGATCACCTATGACTCAGACATTTTAATTTGAAAACTGCCACACGATGCATTTGATTTCCACTAAAAATGTTTCCGAGAGTAGCTAGATATGTGAATTGAACGTATTCTCGATTCTTCCATGATGTCATATGCTAGTGTGTTCATTGCTTCTTTAACAGAAATAATGTTCATTGAGGAGGTAAGGCGTTGTGTGTACTAGTGTGTGTACTAGTATGGATACTAGTGTGTGTACTAGTGTGGATACTAGTGTGTGTACTAGTGTGGATACTAGTGTGTGCACTAGTGTGTGTAGTAGTCTCTCGAACGATCTGAATCAAGAAGCTATGTTTGTTGTCCTGGTAAGGGGGCGGAGGTAGCGTCAAAATGCTTAAGTGGAATTTCATCACGTTCTAAGTTAGAAGAGAAGATACAAATAAAGTTCCGTACGAGCAAGTTAAGTAGGATGTAAAATGTTAAAAATTTAATGTCATAGTTTCTGGCAATAATTTCTTCCTTTCTATCCATATTTTATATTTAGTACTCACCTCTCCCTACCCTGTAATTATCTGTTTTCATCGTTGTTAAAGTGCTTTCAGTTGTTAGTAAGGTCGTTATATGTGCTGTTGCTGCTTTTTCTATTGTCGATAATGTAACTTTTGCTGATATTGTTGTTGATGATATGTTAGTATTGGTTGGAAATGGAAGCATTGTCTCTGTGATTACGAGGGATACTGATGTTGTCACTGTAGTTGCTTTTGATGATTTTGTTGGAATTATTATAGAAGTCATTGATATTAAAGGAACATTGGTCCCTGGTTCTGTTGTGGATTGAGTTTCTTCTTTAAATGATATTTCTATCTCTTTGATTGGCATGGATGATATTAGCAATGATGTCTCTTCCCAATCTGTTACTGCTGTAGAATGAATGAACGTCCTTGGTGCATTAGTTGATTCGGTATTTTGCGAAGATGACATAATTGTTTCTGTTTCTATAAATGCAATTGGTGCGCGTCGCTCGCTGGTGATAATTGTGTTTGTGAAAGGAGAGAGTATCCAGCATGTAAATATTTCATAATTGCATGTGAGTGTTGCTGTTGTTGATGATGTTATTTCAGTGTCTAGTGTAGATTGAAGTGTTTTATCTGTGCTTGTAGGAGAAGATGCATTTTGTGTTGTCCATGTAATTGACAGTGTTGATGTTGATACCGATACTGTAAACTCTATATTGAAAATTATTTCAGTATTTTGTTTTGAAAGCGCTGTTGACTTGATTTCTGTAGATGTTATACGCTCGACTGACATCTTCTCATACAACGTGGCCGTCAATGTAATTTCTAAATTTTCAATATTTTGTGTACGTATCCTCGTTGTCCCTGCAGGCGGTGCAGATGACATGGATGAATCAACAGATACCGTTGTAAAATACGTAATTGTCGGGGTTCCAGTCATGGAATAAAAAAAAAGGACATAGTTGACGTTCCTGATGTCGTTAAAAATAGCAGTACAAATAACCAAATAATCGCCTTCTCCTGAAAGTGTCTAAATTCCATGTTGTCTACTGACGATAGATCGCTTACATCTGGCGTATTTATTTTAAAACAGTGCTGTAAAGGAAAAAGGAAAAATTAGTAAAATTTAAAGAAACTTATTTTTTGTCGACTTATCTGCATGTAGCGCTAGATAGATACATGAGTCTGAATCTCTCAATGATTCTTCACAATGCCTAGCAAAAACAGAAAGAGGGAAATAAAGTAAGAAAAGTAAGAAAAACATTAATGTTTGAATAAGGACAATAAACAAAAAACATTTATTTTATAAGATGCTCAAGACCACTATCGAAGTTACACCGTCAATGGAATTTTAAAAATAATGTCAGCTCAAATCAGAATAGTTTGTTTTTTGTTCCATCACCTACTGACTATTAGCTATCGTGATTAATGCCAGTCGCTTTCAAATGATCATTACTTCAGTTGGTACTAAAATGTTTAGATAGATGTTTAATTTGTCTTTGCAGTCGTATATCCGAAACATGCCAGCCTCCTAGTATGTCAATTCCTATCGGTGTCCTCTACATGCTGGTTTATAGTGTAAATAATTCACCACACATATCATAGTGTGCGTATCGCATACAATATGGTGGTTACTTTAGAAACTTGCATATGTTGTCAAGGCTTTAACTATTTCTAAATTAATTAGAAAATCACAACTTACAAGCATTAAATTCACACTTAAACCAACCAGATCTGTCCAGACTCGGTAGTCAGTAGTTTTGATCTCACTAACACGTTCCTTATATCCCTTTATATCCCTATTTCGTTTGTAGTGCTACTGACTTCCTAACAAAACTTGGTGGTGGTGGGATATTTTACTCAAGTTAGCTTGAGTATATATATATATATATATATATATATATATATATATATATATATATATATATATATATATATATATATATATATATATATATATATATATATATATATATATATATATATATATATATATATATATATATATATATATATATATATATATATATATATATATATATATATATATATATATATATTCGAAGTATTACAACATGGATAATACAAGGTTTGATATATAAAAATGTTTGTCAAATCCACTGGAGAGAGTTTGAGCTCCAAGATTCAAAGTCTTTACCGAGTACTAAGGCAAATTGAGTATTGTCGTTATTTTTGTGTATTTAATCGCTAGGTGCATACATTATTTTCTAAATACCTACTCGCGGAAAGTTTAAACGAACAAATAATAAAAACTATGAAGCAGCACATGAAATTCCAACATCTGACTGCAGATAATGTAAAACAACCGCTCACAGCGTTACACGGGTTAAAATGAGCCAAATGATGTCAGTGTAAGAATACACGAATAGCACACGGTTTGCTGTGTGCCAGAACATGAGAACAGATTCAGAGAGCAGCAGGGTGCGCAACTGGAGCAACCGCTAGGAGGCTTCCACCGCCATTTGCGACTTCCAAAACTGCCCTCCTCTATATTCTAAAACGCTTGGCCACAGCTGCCACTGGGAAAGCAAACCCCATAAAAGCTGACACTGGGTATTTCCTTATGCAGGCATAACGTGTTTGAGTGGATTCATTTATGATTTATGTTGCTTGCAAACTCTCTTTTGTAATCTTAATGGTAACTAGTGAGTAAAAATTAATAATGATAATCCAAAGATAGTCTTCATGGAGCGTAATAACTTTTGCAACGATTATATCAATATCATCCAGCAAGTCTTGACACAGTTTACGCTATGTTTCTGTCGGTGTTCTAGTGCCGCAGTGTTAACATGGTCATGTTTGCAATAGGAGATGAGCAAGTCTTGGTTTTGCTTGTTGTAACTGTAAAGTCATGCTAAATAATCTCGTTATATAGCTGTTTAAATTATTCCTGCACTTTAGCGATTTATTTTCTGTTTACAGGGTTTCCACAGGGATTATAATACCATAGAAAATTTCATGTGGAGCTTGGGATATTCTGTGTGTTTTGACAATAGTAATGTTAATGTATGTACACACACACACACACACACACACACACACACACACAGATATATATATATATATATATATATATATATATATATATATATATATATATATATATATATATAGTGTGGTTAAATTATAATGCTTTCTTGTTCTGTATGTCTGGCGAAATTAACTTCTGACAGCCTTTATTGCAGCTGGGTTTGGAATTTATGCACCTAAGCAGGTACTTGTTCCAAGACTATCTACTGCTAATTTGCATGGTATAACGGACGAAGGCGGCTAACATTCATTCAAAGTTAGTATAACAAGCGCAGGCGAAAACTTAACAGAACCTACTTTGGTATCATATTATTGGTTTGTCTGTTATTGAAAACTCGAATTGTATGGTGGAGGTGTGCTGGGAATAGTCCAAGAGTCAGAAAGCTGTTGTTCAGTCTGGTAGAGAGCGCGCGGCACATGACAAAACCAGCCAACAAAAGTACAATGAATGAATTACTAAATTAAAAAAATGTATCATCTCTTTTTTTTAAAACTTATCCCTTAAGTCCAGGAAGTGAAAATGACGAAGCGGAGCTAGCAGGTTTTTGATAGGTCCACATCTAAAGTAAAGCCAAGCTGTATACTCTATAACCAATATTACACGCATCAATCATACATCAAAGCAAAGGGAATTAAATGTTCTTTTAGCAGTACCTAAGACGTGCAAGGTCATTTTAAAACAATCAGAATAACGAATGAGAAATACCCGGATAATTATTTTGCTTTAAAAATCGAACTCTGTTTCAAAAAAAGAAACCGTAGAGCGCCACCTAAATGAAATTTCTCTTAGTCCTAAACAGATACACTAATACGTGCGGGTCACCTATTCTAGAATCACCGGTCGAGCTAGAGGTTTGGTCAATACAACGTTCATTGTTTGCACTTGTGCATAATATATCATATGATATTGCTGCATGCATCGCGTATTAATAGGTAAGCGAAATAAAGGGCAAGTGCCCTTTTTAACCGAACCGATGCGGAGTTAGCAAAGGTTAAAAAAAAAAGTATTTTCAACTTCACCATGTCTGTGCAAGAAGCAGTTTCGCTTAAAACCAAATCAATCGATATAACCGACAAGGATGTGATACCTTTTGTCAAGTTAATGGAGCTCGTGGACCGCTGGTCAGACAACTCGATGAAGCTTTGCCCCTTGGTATGCAACCAACTGTTGCTGTATTCTTTTCCGCGACCATCCCTTCATTGTGAGAAGCAGAACGTCATTAATGTCGCAAGCTAAATTCAAACTCGAAACGAAAGCACTATGAGCATTACGTTGAATACCAGGGAAAGGGTGGGGGCGTAATGCTGTGAGCCATTCTGTCGCAAAACAGGGTGGGACTAATTTTGCAATGACATTTTTGTATGGCCGACTAGGAATGACTTAGTAACGAGTTTGATGTGGACAAGGGCATGTTAAAACCGCACAATACAATCGATACTAAGTTTACGGTAATATATTACAGCCGGCAGTGTTACTGGAAGGGCATGGTAAAGACAAAATAGCTCACAGAAGCTTACACAGTCTCACATATGTTGTTAAGGAGCCAACAATGTGGCAGATATACTTGTCAACACTGAGTTTAATCCCTTGGCGGTGGTTGGTATTTTCAGTCCCAAACGGTGTGTGCCAGGCC
Source organism: Megalonaias nervosa (assembly GCA_016617855.1). Classification (NCBI taxonomy): domain Eukaryota; kingdom Metazoa; phylum Mollusca; class Bivalvia; order Unionida; family Unionidae; genus Megalonaias; species Megalonaias nervosa. Next base: position 8,763 of record JAECUM010037196.1, read on the forward strand.
ATAAAACCTGTTTGGGCAATACACGCATTTACCACCGGACTAGGTAATCAGTTAGCATACATGTCGCTGATATCGAAACCACTGCTTTTCATCTGGAACGGCGTTACAAAACGGATAGCTTCGTCTAGGTATCTTTACTAAAGGGCTGTGTGTCTTTTGTCTCGTAGGCCCAGATATTGCAGGAGGAACAGCAGCTTTTGTGCTAGTGGAACACGTCATCGACCTACAGCAGGCCTGTAAGGGTTAAAAAGTGACCACCGGTATTGCCATGCTGCGTATATACGCAAAACTTCTTGACAGTCTTGAGGATTTCCTGCTTGGTAAACGCATGCTTATAGCATTAACATGGGAGCTGTGCAAAAGTAATTGCATAGGAAAAATGCCAATATGTGCTGTGTGCAGAAAGAACATGATTATCGGTAGCTGCTAAATTTAATTTCACAGTATCGTTTAGCACAAACGGTAGCTACTCTTGTTGGAACAGTAGCGCCGGCTGTCCTGTGGGTAATACAGTAGTGGAACTTCTGCGTCTGGAATTTGCTCTTTGTGGCGTTCAAATAGCAAATCCTACAGACTTCCTTTATGCCTCTATAGAAAGGTCCGTAAAATGTGTCGGGAGATTATGCAAATCTCGTCCCTCATTACAACTCACAGAATGTGTATTTCTGACCGAAACCTTTTGCGTCCGTTGATTTTGGCTTCTTCAGCGAAATAAGATGTGATAGGTTTATGTGCGAATATCGTTTACGAGTTGGTGGGTCGTACTAAGAACGGGCGGGTTTGCGGTTGCAAAAGACGGCGGTATAGCATGCTGCTTTGTCAGATATGTAAGGAGGTTTGTTGCCAGCAAATTATACAGTGCACCTGGTTGGCTGTTAAAAAATAAACAAAATAGAATGATAATTACTTACAGACTATGGTATGTTCCTGATTGTATGGTCAGGAATTTGAGGAAGTATCAGCATGATACCCAACATATATGATACGGTAAATCACGAGTACTACTCATAGATATGATACGGTAAAACACGAGTACTATTGATAAATATGATAAGGTAAATAATGAGTATTATTCATAGATATGATACGGTAAATTACGAAGACTGCTCATATATATGATACGGTACATCACGAGTACTATTTATGAATATGAAAAAGTCAATCCTGAGTACTACTCATAGATATGATACAGTAAATCACGGGTACTACTCATTGAAGTGATAAGGTAAATAATGAGTAATACTCATAGATATTATACGGTTAATAATGAATACTATTCATAGATATGATAAGGTAAATAATGAGTAATACTATTCATATATATGATAAGGTAAATCACAAATACTACTCATACATATGACACGCTAAATCATGAGTACTAAAAGGTATGATAAGGTAAATCATGAATACTACTCATAGACATGAAAAGGTAAATCATGATCACTAATATATATGAGAAGGTAAATCATGAGTGCTATTCCGACAGTGGTACTCAGATGAAATAATGATGAAGAAAATGACATTTAAGTTACGATAGGACCTCTATATTTGCCCATTATATGACAATGCTGTCTTCCTTTCACAGACATGACGTACCTCTATAGAACTGGAATTCTTCTGTCTTCATTAGTATATTCATAGGAAGAGCATTTTCAGGTCTTACCACGTCGTAGACAAATTTAGCTGCTTCACTTATACACTTTAAATTACTTGAACAATACATGCATCTTACAGGATATGGTGGTATTGTTTATGTAAAGATTTAACCTGTCAAGAATTTTGCCAGCCGGTATTATATACGAATTATTGTACATTGAAACCGTATTTAGGTTTTACGATACTCTCAGAATCGCCAGAAAAAAGAAAAACTGAACTCTTAGTTGATGGCGTTTTCACAACTGAGATTTCTTTAGTTATGTCTTGTATGATCTCACAAGGATTTATATTGCATAATAGTTAGTGCTCGTGGACTTTTAATTATACATTGAAATAATTTAAACAGGTCTTATACATACATGTGTGTGTGTGTGTGTGTGTGTGTGTGTGTGTGTGTGTGTGTGTTAATCGGAGATGAGACTAATCTGAATAAAATTCTTCATCTCACAGAAACGATAGCTGACTTCATCAGAAACACTCAAGATAGCAGCATGTATAACCTTCGCAGTTTATTCACACAGACAGGTTTTATTTTGCTTCCGATTGCATAATGACTAACACACATATAATACTCACTTTCTGGGGGCCCCGAGTGGCCAAGTGGTCTAAAGCGCTCATCGTTACGGATCACTGCCATCTCACCTCTGTCTGCGTGAGTTCGAGTCCAGGCTCGGCTAACGTGGGTACGTGAGAAAGCCTGTCAGTAGCTTCTCGTGGGTCGGTGGTTCTTCCCGGGGTTTTCCAGGGTTCTTCCTCCACCATTAATGCTGGCCGCCATGTATAGCCTATCTTGTGCTGAAAAATGGCGTTAAACCCTATAACAACAACAACAATACTCACATTCTATGGTAGCTTATCTCCCTATGGCGGTTTTTTATATCTAGGGATGATCGACCATTGTGTTATAGTCCGGAACGAGAGAATATTAAAATGAAATTAATGGATGAAATAAATGGATTTAATTATTTAGATAAACAAAACAAAAGTGTACAAGACCGATTGAACGATGCACGTAGACTGGAAAAATAAATTAACACAAACTTCTAAAAATGTAGTTAGCAGTTCCTTTTACATAGATACAACAAATCTGAGCATGAAATCGAGTGAACATTTCGAACTTTAAATGACTTGCATGTCTGTATAACCTGACCTGGTTGTGCGTCACTCTTCAGATTCAACTCAGCGAGAAAGTTGGGGTCGACTTGTTCCCTCTGGCTTTCTCGCGCGTTGCTGCATATAATGCCCTCTCTATTTGCCTCCAGCCTCTTACTGGTTGTCCACTGTTATTCTACTCGTTTACTCTAGTTCTTGTCGTGGAATCCTTAATATCAGATGTAAATCTTTACTATTCGACGTACCGACGTGGAAGCTATTTTCTTTGCTTCGAGATTAGCATTATCCACTTTAGCAGAGACGTCTCATTGACACCCTAGGTTACGTGTCTCTCAAAGACTTCCCATTACCCGTCCCTAGAACAATTTTTACGATGATTTTTTCTTCACCAGAGGAGGTCAGACCCTTTTCGCTTAACGCAAAAAAATCAGACTGACTAGTTCAGCGGTGTAAGACACATAAAACACGAGACATCGTCTGGGAAACACATCCCAGGCGATCAACTTGAATCAGAATTCAGGCTTATCTAACTGCCGTTATCAACACACGCCCATTCAGACTTGGAAAAAATTTACATTTTTCCCCGTTTCCCTTAATAAACCGATCTCTGGAAAGTTTCAGCTCATAACAAATATTTCTTCAAGTACCAACGCTGTTTCTGGAACTTTTGAACCCTTGGCATTTCATTAACAAAACTGGAGCTTTTCGGCTTGGACAGTCTCACTTGACACAGTCATCAAACGGAGCATCATTAAGAATCAATCAAATCTATCAGATGCATTAAATTACAGGCATCGTCAAACATGCCATGGATTTAATTCCATGCAAAATCACATAAATCCATTTTAAAATTGATCTGTGTCACAAAGAGACAAGCAAAATTCAGTCCGTTGTGTGTTACAGTGACATCTGCAAAATTCATGTTGTTACACATTCAAAATCGTCTACATGTTCTACTTGATACCTGATATGTATGCTTGTTTAAATTGTATTTTGATGGCGTATAAAGATTCATAACAGAGGGTATTAATAACGGATTTCACTGAATAAGGAGCATGCTCTTGACTTATTTCTGGCATTAATGCAGGCATTTTGTCTTTTACATATATATGTAAATAGTGTGTATGATCTTCTACCCCTGGGTCCAAATCCGTCTAAATTCAAGTCCAAATAAGTTATCTTGACAAAAGGTCATTTAAAATACGTCCCAAAAAGTCTTTATTTTATCTTCTGCCACTAATGAATGGATATCTGTCTAGTACTAACAAATCTTTGACATCATTCATTTTCCTACTTAGGGATAATATATTTGCTTTTGGATATTAAGCGGTGAAAGTTTAAAATTATTGTCTATGTTTGTTACTCAGGTTGTCAGTGTGAAAAGTGTCACGCGCATCCTAAAATTGGCATCTTTTCTATTTATCCATCCGTAAGAAAGAAGGGAGCATGCCTCGTGAGGTCTGAGTGCATTAATCGCGCTTTTCAGCTTGAGGAGTCTACGTCACGGTTAAGAGTAATATAAAAAAAATTTAAGTATAAAAATGAAACACTGAACAGTAAGTAACATTTCCTGAAGGAAAGCAAATAAATGTGTCAACTTTGATCTCGCTAATACATGATAAATTTACTTTGCTGCAAATAATATGGCAGTTTTTTCTCATGAAGCGCGCATAAGTAAACTTACACATAGACCCATCCAAGGCACCATTTAGGAGTGCAATTAGTTGAGTTTGTATGATCCTCCTAGGGAAGGCGATTCAATGCATTTTCTATTATTCAGTTCCATTACTCGCGTTTGCTAAGGCCATACAGGTGTAGCGCGCATACTGAAAATAGCATCGTTTCTATAGATTTATAAGGAAAACGATGTGTGTGTGTGTGTGGGTGTGGGTGTGGGTGTGTGTGTGTGTGTGTGTTTGCTGGAGTTTCTTTGCTTAAGTTTTCAGTCACATACTTTTACTTGGAAAGCTTTAATACAGCCATAAGTGTAAGCCAACCAATTTCAAGTATGAAATTAAAATGCGATGAATTAACATGAACAGGATATAAATGTTCATTAAATGAAAATAAATAAATATGTCAAGTCATCTGTTACGTAGATGTAATTTAATTGCTTGTGTGTTAGTTTTAAATTCTTTTTTTATTTTATTTTTATTTTCATTACATGTTATTGTAATAACTTTATTCACTGGATTTGACTTTTTTTTCGGAAAATTCAGTTTTCTATTTTGACCTGATAAACACGCGGTCTATTGCTACATTATATTTGTAGCTGACCTAGTTCCTGACCTTGGTTCTGAATTGGTAAACACTGAGTGAAAATCATTGGTCGTAATCAAGGTCATTCGTGGCTTGCGTCAGCTCTGTTCTAAACAACCTTTCTTTAAATTCATTTCCAGTGTGGAAATCATTGATTCTTAGCTAAGGCTATACTAGCCTACGTGCTAATTGGCATATTATTTTACTGCGTTGTTCGGATCACGTGACCCATCACGGGGTCTAAACTACGTTTTAGTTAAGGGTTAAAACAGATATTTTAGAGTGAAATAGTCAGTCGAATTTTACACCTTTAGAGCGCAATGTGTTTTTTAATGTTGATGCCAGTTTGATTTAAAATTCTTCTATTTTTTGGATTTAATAATTTATTTACTCTGGTAAAGATACAAGTGCTCTTCTTCATCAAAATTCTTGGACAAAGACATTTATTTGGAAATTATTCGGAATTCTTAAGCCGGAATTGGTGATTCAACAAGGAACTGTTGACACATCAACACCGAACATGATAGAGGACGTCATCGCCTTCCATCTTGGAACTTCATCAGAATTCGAACTTTGATTCAATTAGAACTTTTCAGTGATAGGACTTATATTTTTAAATTCTAGAATTAATTTTTGGATTAGATTCACAAACCGTAAGTCCTTTTTCATATTTTTACCTTGTTTTCTAGGGAAATAAATTATTTTGTTAAACTTTACAAAGCTTGTTTGCTTCAGTCTTTTCTTTTTTACTTCGTACGAGCCTAGTCACGTAACAAAGAAAATTGGATTCTAGTCCTTGGGATATATGAATTTTGGCAAAAATATTTCAGAAAATTGTTTTTTGAAATTAAAATTCCCCTAGGTTTTAAATTCCAAGTACTGTTTCACATTTTGTTTGAAATTTTTAGTGAAACCAACAGGCTTTTTCACAATGTCATCAAAAGTGGAGACTTTTCTTTCTAGTCCTACTCAGGAGCAGTTGGATTATTTGAAAAAAGATGAATTGCTTGAACTTGCCAGAAAATACGATCTTTCTGAAGCAAAAGCTTCTTTAACGAAGCAAGAAATAAAAAACATTTTGATCCAGGAGTTGGTAGAATAAAATGTTTTCGATAAAAGTGTTTTGGTTTCGATCAGTAAGTCTGTATCAGACTCGGACATAAAAGTAAAGGAATCGAAATTAAAATACAAGATGGAAATAGAGTTAAGGAAGCTGGAACACCAGAAAGACAAAGAAGAAACACAAATGCAGTTACAATTTAAGAAAGAGGAGAGAGAGAAACAAATGCAGCTGCAATTGGAAAAAGAAAAAGAACAAATGCATTTACAGAAAGAAGAGAAACAAATGCAGTTACAATTGGAGAAAGAAAAGGAACAAATGCATTTACAGAAAGAAGAGAAACAATTGCAGTTGCAATTTGAGAAAGAGAAGAGAGAGAGAGACATGAGAGAGAGAGAGAAAGATAAACAAATGCAAATGCAATTACAGAGAGAACAAATGCAATTACAATCAGAGAAAGGGGAGAGAAAGACAGATGCAAAGAGAGAAGGATGAAAGGAAATTTCAAATTAAGTTAAAAGAAATAGAGCTGGCAAGTGAAAGGCAAATTTCCACTTCACATACAAATTCAGGTTTTGATATTACAAAGATTATCAGGTTAGTGCCCCGTTTTAGAGAAAGAGAAGTAGATAAATATTTTCCTCGTTTTGAAGAAGTTGCTGAAAATGTGAAATGGCCAAGGGAACATTGGACTCAGTTACTACAATGTCTACTTATTGGTAAGGCTAGTGATATTTAACATTCACTGTCAGTTCAGCAAAGTGCCGACTATGATCTGGTTAAGGAATTCATCTTAAAGGGTTATGAGTTAGTCCCTGAAGCTTATCGGCAAAAATTTAAGAACTATAAAAAAGAAGCTGGACAAACTCATATCTAATTTGCAAGAGAAAAAGAGCAGTTATTTGATAGATTGTGCTTAGCCAAGAAAGTTGAACAAGATTATGAAAGTCTCAAACAACTTGTATTACTTGAAGAGTTCAAGAACTGTGTCCATAGCGACATTAAGATTTATCTTGACGAGCATGAGATCGAAACCTTGGAAAATGCTGCTCGTGCTGCTGATGAGTATTCCTTATCTCATAAAGTTCTTGCTGTAGGCAAGTCTTTCACTCAGCAGTCTACTGGTAAAAAGGTATTTCAGCCTAATACGACTCATTCTAAAACTCAATCTGGCACAACTTTTAAAATCAAGCTTCTGATAAACTGGATTCCAAATCCTTGTCTCTTCCTACGTTTACCTATTGCAAGAAGAAAGGATACGTTATTTCTGATTGCCTCAAAATAAAATATAAGCATCAGAATCAAGATAGACCTATCCCAAATGCTCTTATTTCTAAGAGGTCAAGGTCACGGCCATGTATTGAAAGCAATACATTTGTTGGGTCTAATAAACCCAAGTCTGATTTTATTATGGAGAATTATGAACCATTCATGTCGAAGGGTTCTATATCACTCTTGGGTGATTTGGCCAATCCTATCCCTATTAAAATTTTAAGGGATACAGGAGCTTCTCAGAGTCTTTTATTATCAGGTACTTTGCCTTTTTCTGAGAAGTCTTCTTCTAATGAGAGTGTTCTCATTCAGGGAGTAGAGTGTGACTTTGTTAATGTTCCTCTCCATTCTGTAAATTTCTCATCAGACTTAGTTTCACGACCTGTGACAGTCGGAATAGTGACTTCTTTACCCGTTGAGGGCATTCATTTGCTACTATGCAACAACCTAGCTGGAGACAAGGTTGTGGTTAATCCACCTGTAATTGACAAGCCTTCTTTGGATCAGAAAGTCGATCCAATTGAAAAAGAATTCCCTGATTTATACCCAGCTTGTGCAGTTACTACAGCTATGGCAATGAAAGCTCTTGAGAATGATGTTGATCAGGAAAATATTCCTTTAGCTGACACATGTATTGGTCAGGCTTTTGATGAGGTCACTTTCACTCCTTGTTTGGATCAATTAAAAGGTATTGATCACAATGATCCTCTTTAAACTACTCATTCTCTTTATTCTAATCAGGGGGACAAACGACAATCATTTGTCGTCGAACAGGAAAATGATCCTGAGATCTCCTGTTTGTTTCAGAGGGCCATTAGTGAAACTGAAGCCATTGAAGTACCTGTCTGTTATTTCATTAAAATGGAATTCTTATGAGAAAATGGAGACCTCCCGAGGTACCTGCTGGTGATGAGTGGTCAGTGAACTATCAGATTGTAGTTCCAAAATCTTACAGACAGGAGATACTTAGTTTGGCCCATGAAACTCCTCTGGCTGGTCATTTAGGGATTATTAAGACTTAACACAAGATCTTGACTCATTTTTATTGGCCAAAAATCAAAAGTAATGTTTGTAAATACTGCAGATTTTTTCATACTTGTCAAATGGTAGGAAAATCCAATCAGAAGATACCTAAGGCTCATTTGCAACTAATTCTTGCATTTGACGAACCATTTAGCAGAATAATGGTAGACTGTGTTGGTCTCTTACCTAAGACCAAGTCAGGCAACCAATATTTGTTGACCATTGTGTGTGCGTCAACAAGATTCCCAGAGGCAATTCCCTTGAGGAATACTAAAACAAAAACTATAGTAAAAGTTTTGATAATTTTTTTTTTTTTTTATACTCAGTTTGGCCTTCCCAAATCTGTCCAATCGGATCAAGGGTCAAATTTTATGCCTGTAATTTTCCAGCAGGTTATGTATGAATTAGGCATTCAACAGTTCAAATCTTCTGCCTATCACCCTGAAAGCCAACTGGCTTTAGAAAGATTCATCAGACTTTAAAGAATATGATTCGATCATATTGCTTTGATACGGGTAAAGATTGGGATGAAGGCATTCATTTACTGTTGTTTGCTGTTAGGGAGTCCGTTTAAGAATTTTTAGAATTTAGTCCCTTTGAACTAGTTTTCGGACACACTGTGCGTGGACCGTTGAAGTTATTGAAAGAGAAACTTTTTTCTAATGAAGATACTGAACTCAATCTTCTTGATTAGGTTTCGGATTTTAAGTATAAGTTGTCAAAGGCTTGTGAGGTCGCAAGAGCAAATCTGCACTCTACTCAGTCAAAAGTAAAATTAAGGTATGATAAAAACTCAAAGGAAAGGAGTTTTCAACCTGGTGATAGAGTTCGTGCTCCGCTCCCTTGCCCATTCCATAAAATCCTCTTCAGGCCAAGTATTATGGTCCGTACTCGGTTGAAAAAAAAGTAAATGATTTAAATTGCATCATAAATACTCCTGGGAGGCGAAAACAAAAACAACTTTGCCATATTAATATGTTAAAGGAGTATATTGAGAGAGATAACCAGGAAAATCATGCATTTAATTTAGTTGCACCTGTCCCACTCACTGAGAATGTAAGTGAAGAAATTCAATCTGACTCTACTGATTTTGGAGCGACAAATCTTCTGAATTCGGAATTTATGAATAATTTAGACCAGAAACTTTTACATTTGCAACAACAAGAAAGGAATGAACTTAAACAGTTATTATTTGAATATGAGCACTTATTTCCAGATATTCCTACGAGGACAAACAAAATTTTTCACGACGTTGAAATTGTGAATTCCAAACCCGTGAAACAACACACATACAGCATGAACCCTCTCAAGCAGGAATACTTGAAAAAGGAAATTCAGTATTTGTTGGAGAACGATTTCATAGAGCCCAGTAAAAGTGATTGGAGTTCACCATGTATATTTGTTCCGAAACCAGATAAAACTTTCCGTATGTGCACCGATTATAGAAAGGTGAACAGTGTGACAAAGACAGATTCATTTCCATTACCAAGAATCGATGACTGTATTAATAAAATTGGAAATGCAAAGTATGTCACCAAATTTGACCTTCTGAAAGGATTTTGGCAAATTCCACTAACGGAAAGGGCAAAGGAAATTTCGGCATTCGTGACTCCAGATGGACTCTATCAATATAAAGTAATTCCGTTCGGGATAAAGGTTTCTCCAAGTACCTTTCAACGTTTGATGAATATGATTACCTCTGGTCTAGATAATTGTGATGCTTACATCGATGATGTCATCATCTACAACAACACCTGGAAAGAACATCTAGCAACAATTCGGAAATTATCAGACAGACTTACTGATGCAAGTCTGACAATCAATTTATCTAAAAGTGAATTCTGCCGTGCTTGTGTAACTTTTTTAGGACATATTGTGGGACATGGACAAATTAAACCTATAGATGCTAAGGTCAAGGCTACCTCTGATTTCCCTGTGCCTGTCAGTAAAAAGCAACTGATGCGATTTGTAGGTATGGCTGGATACTATCGGAAATTCTGAACCCCTGTCAAATTTACTGAGCAAGAAAAACAAGTTTCTTTGGACTGAAAAATATCAGGAGGCTTTCGACAAGTTAAAGGCCATACTTAAAAGTGCAGCAGTTCTTAAAGCTCCACATTTCAGTCAATCTTTAAACTATCTGTTGATGCAAGTGATGCAGGGGTTGAACAGTATTGATTCAAGAAGATAGTAATGGTGTTGATCATCCAGTGTTCTATTTTTCGAAGAAATTAAATAAGCACCAAAGAAATTACTCAACAATCGAGAAGGAATGTTTGGCATTACAGCATTTTGAAGTTTACCTTAGCTCAGCTCCTTCTCTGGTTGTTGTGTTTAGTGATCACAACCCCCTTACTTTCATCGGCAAGATGAAAAATAAAAATCAAAGATTATTAAGGTGGAGATTGTTGTTACAGGAATATGATCTTGACATCAGGCACATCAAGGGAAAAGACAATTTAATTGCAGATGCACTTTCCCGTGTATAGAAATATTTTTTCATATACACTTTCCATAATTCATAAGAGTTTTTCTTATGTAATTTTGTTTTACCTCATGTATAATTAATAAATGGTAAAAAGAAAGCTTTATTATATAAATCTTTCTTTTTCTTTATGGTGGGAAGTGTTACGTATATGTAATTTAATTGCTTGTGTGTTAGTTTTAAATTCCTTTGTTTTTTATTTTTATTTTCATTACATGTTATTGTAATATCTTTATTCACTGGATTTGACTTTTTTTCGGAAAATTCAGTTTTCTGTTTTGACCTGATAAACACGCGGTCTATTGTAACGTTATATTTTTGCTGACCTAGTTCCTGACCTTGGTTCTGAATTGGTAAACACTGAGTGAAAATCATTGGTCGTAATCAAGGTCATTCTTGGCTTGCGTCAGCTCTGTTCTAAACAACCTTTTTCAAAAATTCATTTCCAGTGTGGAAATCATTGATTCCTAGCTAAGGCTATACTAGCCTACGTGCTAATTGACATATTAATTTACTGCGTTGTTCGGATCACGTGACCCGTCACGGGGTCTAAACTGCGTTTTAGTTAAGGGTTAAAACAGATATTTTAGAGTCAAATAGTTAGTCGTATTTTACACCTTTAGAGCGCAATGTGTTTTTTAATGTTGATGCCAGTTTGATTTAAAATTCTTCTACTTTTTGGATTAAACATACAAGTGCTCTTCTTCATCAAAATTCTTGGACAAAGACATTTATTTGGAAATTATTCGAATTATTAAGCCGGAATTGGTGATTCAACAAGTAACTGGTGACACATCAACACCGAACATGATAGAGGACGTCATCGCCTTCCATCTTGGAACTTCATCGGAATTCGAACTTTGATTCAATTAGAACTTTTTAGTGATAGAACTCATATTTTTTAAATTCTAGGATTAATTTTTGGATTAGATTCACAAACCGTAAGTCCTTTTTCATATTTTTACCTTGTTTTCTAGGGAAATAAATTATTTTGTTAAAATTTACAAAGCTTGTTGGTTTCACTCTTTTCTTTGTTACGTTGTACGAGCCTAGTCACGTAACACATCCCTCTCTGTACTACGTCATAATGGCCCCGAACGGCGCTGGTCTTTATAGACCACTCACACATCTCACAACTATATGAGTTCGAGTCTCGGCTCGACCAAAGTGTATATCTGAAAAAGCTTGCCAGGAACTTCTTGTAGGTCGGTGTTTCTTGGCAAGTTCTTCTACGACCAAATATACTGGCCTTCACGTTATATTGTGTTCCAAAAATTGAGTTAAACCCAAAAACAATATTACATGATAATATTGCTGATTATGAATAATACGGTATATATTCTTCTTTGTTGTGCGCAACGGCTAGGAACCTATTAACCCATCTAATGTGTTATTTTAGAGTGCAGTTATTTGACATGTTACGGCCCACGTATTGGAAACCTTTGCTGCAAATCACCAATAATGTTTGCACCAACCCCACCCCTCCCGGTGTCATTCGGCAATAAAGACAAGTCAATAACCCACCGAATACAATGTTTCTTGTTTCAACATTCACAACTGAAAACAAAAATTATAACGTACAAGGGAATAACGAATTTATTAACCGGTATTCCTCATAATGTTAAAAAACGTAGTATTAAGCAGCTTTCGGCTGCCGACAAAGATGTACCCTCTCACCACCTATGATACCGTTTTCAAAAAGGAGCTGCATAATGAGCAACATGTATACATTTTTAAACTTGTCATAAAATGGAGAAACCCAGGACAAGCACAACAATGAATTTTCTTGTTTTAATTACTACGTGTGGGGTCATGCCACCCTCTCCACGCAATGCCTAAATTTCATGATGTACAACCCAACAACTAACCTATACAAAACAAAAGAGAAGCATTTCCATATATATACATATATATAACAGTGACAGTTGCGTCCCATATAATAATTTCATCAAGAGAAAAGTGGATCATGTAAATTTTACAAATTTAAATCACTCCATTAAAATGCAAGTAAACGTATAAAACTGCGCTGGAGAAAATAGATAGTTGCTCATGCGCGTTGAAGGCCTGAACTTAATCTAGAACTTGGGCTAGCACAAACTTGTTTCTGTACCAGAATCGTCCCCTTTTGCATATGACATGAAATCATGGATTTTGTAAATAACGAAAGAGATAACTGGAGATAATGTATGGATGTATTTTCAAAAAAACATTTATGCCCTATACAAATATTAGAAACCTTTTAGTGCGTCCACGCTAAATAAATACAAAAGGCAGTTTTGAAAAATTAACACTAAATATACTCAAGCACCACATTCAATTCCATGCTTCAGTAAATTTGACTTTATAGATATGCATAACGTCAAAACAGCCGGATCGTTCCCCTTCATGTAGGAATGAAAATAAATATTAATGAACCCATATATTACAATTAAGGTGCATTAAAGACTCTAATATGACTTTATGAGGTTGTGTTGCAACCTAAGGAGATTGCATACTCATTTACAAGGTGTATTTTCATAGACGTTTTTAGCAATTAGTTTTAGAACATTAATTTTCATTGGCACTATATAGACATGGATGTGTTGACGTGCCCTTTAAGCCCTATATACTATACATCCATCCATCCATCCATCCATCCATCCATACAACCTGTTATGTATATTTAATTTAATTGTTTGGTTTGTTATTTTTTTTTTTTTAAAAAAAATATTTCATTACATGCTATTGTATTGTAACATTGTATGTTGGACTTGGCCTTGTCCAAAATCAAATTCATTCAATGTAAACAACTAATGCATAGCTTCATTATTCTCTATGTTTACGAGCTTAATATCAGAATTATTATTAATAGAAGAAGTAAATATGTTTATTTCGGTCAGGGTTTTGGAGTTTCCTAAGTGAATTTTACAGGTTATGTTTTTGATTTTGTAAACATCAGGATCATTCTAGAATGTCATTTTCAAATAGGTAGTTTGTTTATAGAAAATGCTAATTGTGACCTGAGGTCAAGTAGAGAACATTATAATCTTGTAGTTGTGAGGACTTGGTCATTCGTGCTTTAACATCTAGCACTTTTAAGTTGTATTATATGCTGTGACCAGGAGTTTTGGGCTGGAATCTTTTTTTTCAAATTATTGATTTCAAGTGATAATTTTCCCTGGAAATACAAACGTGCTGTGATAAAATTCTTGGATAGAGACATTCTCTGGAAGTTACGGTATATTCAAACCTGGAATTATATTTCTGTGATTCAGCAAAGGACTATTGACACATCAATACTTTAATAGCTACCACAGACACGTCATCGACTTCAGTTTTGGGAATTTTTCTGGAATTTTACTGAATTTTATTCAGGACTTAAATTACTAGGACTTGTTTCTGTAATTCTGTGATTATTTTGGGATTTAATTTGCAATATCGTAAGTTGTTTGTATCTCATTTTCACTTTGTATTCTAGATAAATGAATATATTTGTTAAATTTTACAAAGCTTGTTGTCTTTCACTCTTTTCTATTACTTATTTTAAGAGCATAGACTCGTAACAATCCATATATACATACGCAGAGAAGGTGCAGACTGTCAGAGATTAAGTAGTTCCAAACATAACATGCACTAGATTTTCCTGCACGGTGTATTGATTTATTACTTAAGCCTAACTTAGCAATGGAATTGTTTCGTTGTACTGAAAAATAATTTGCTGGTTTCAGATCTGCAATACTAATGAATATCAAGTCACGTAATTAAAAACCATAAGTTTTCGAACAATCCAAATTGAAGCTAGAATATTTTTAACAAAAGCATTCTTATTATCAGAGCTAAAAGAGTCTCTCTCTCTCTCTCTCTCTCTCTCTCTCTCTCTCTCTCTCTCTCTCTATATATATATA
>JAECUM010037198.1:0-10000 GCA_016617855.1 Megalonaias nervosa
GGTTGTGAGTGAATATTTTAAAATCATTCTGTAATTAAATGGAACGCGAGATCAAGAGATGAAACGAAGCTACAATTTATAAAACCAAACTAAAATTCGTTTTGTTGCGTTTGTGTTTAATCTATTCAATATTATGTGTTTACAACTTAAAAGACTTTGATTCAAATATATGTTTAAAATATCTGCAAATATTTCCGACAAAATTCACAAGATACAATTTATCTCTAGTGGTGTTTGTTGAGCGGCTTTTATTATTCAGTGTAACATCATGGTATAAAACATTCATTGATTCGATGAATTTTATAATATCCAACTCGAATGTTAGATACATATTCACTTGCCAATAATTCTACAACAAGGCAATATATTCCCTCTAATAGGTACTACGAGAATCAAAACAATGGAACGTACATACTCTACAAACATGCAAGGAAGCCTATCCAGGTATGACTTTTATTAATATTTTAATTTTAAACATCCACTTAAGTGTCTTGCAGTGAAGATTTTAGTAACTTCATAACAATGTGTCTTATTCATGAATCGTATTTACTGATATCCAAAAATCCATGTGAATGGAAATGATGCCCACAAAGTACCCTAAAGAATGGTGAGATGAAAAAAGTGAAAAAAGTATGAAAAAGTGATCCACATTCATTTATAAATCCAAATAAATAAAAGTGAAAGAAAAGAATATAGTATTTATAGAAGCTGAACATGAATAGTTAACACCTATTGGATATAAAGACTAAGAGATAGACTTTATCATAGGTGTCGAAACATTTTGGGACAAGTTAGTGGAAATAAGTGGGTGAGATTTTTGATAATCTTTTTACAAGACTTATTACAAGGGATGGAATTAATTCCTATTGTACTGTGTGCAAATAATTCAATTACTGCCTAACCATATGCCTTCAAAAGTCATGGTCAAATCTTAAAACGAATTCTCAGTCTTTTTATAGAGTGAGTGTGCCAGTTTTTATGTTTTTAGACTTTTAATAAGTATCTCAGTCTGATTTATAAACCAATTGTGCGAATGGATAAATATCTGCTTCAAACTGAATACTTATACCATGCCCATAAATACAGGTTCAAATGAAGACGAACCTGTGTTATGGTATACCACAAGGTCCCCCCTTTTGCCCATGCGGAGTGGCCATTGCAGCCGGTAGAGACGTCTTTGTAATTGATAGATGTAGCATACCTATCAAGATCTACATGCCGAGATGTGATGATGAAACTCTTAAAGGGAAGGTAAAGACAGATGGCAACTCGTATCAGGTAAGGAAAAGATCTGACCTATGTACGACTAACAAAGAGATAATGCTTGGAACTATTAGTGAATAGCGACGTAGCGATACATAGATACATATCAGATATAGCGATAGTTTTTTCTTTAAATACGTTACCCAAACATAATACCTTAGGAGAACTACTACTACCACGCAAATCCAGCCCTCCCAGATGCTATGTTTGGTTAAAGGTAGCTAAATGTTGTCTGCCGACCTATGTGGCGGTCAGGAAAAGTGATCTCCCCTTAGGTATAAGACTTGGCAGTAAAGGCTAAAAATACCTTAGTTACTGCCCAAAGTGGAACCTGAATTGGGTATTAAACTGGCTGAAGAAGGCAACTTTTGAACCAATTTCACCGGCATCTCTGGCGCAACTTTGCCGACAAGACCTGCTTCCTCACGGTGTTAGAGAAAACAGGCAGAATTCTCTAAATACTTGCCATATCAGCAGACCCGAATTACATGCAGTTCCGACAAGACGGGTCAGTCTTAATCATATCGACATTCCCTTTCATCGCCAAGAACCATCTGCTTTACACTCGTAACCAGACTTTTGTCATGAAACCTCTTTCTCATCTGGACACATCAACTGAAGGCCACATACAAGACCCAGTCCGGGCTTTCATGTGGTACCTTAATACAACAGAGCCGTTGCGTCGAGGGAGATCACGCCTATTTCTACTTCTCAAAAAAGGACAGGAGAATATATCCAAACAGACTATCTCATCATGGACTGAGTGGGTTATCAGGGAAATAACCACAACTCAAATGAACTTATTACGCATTTCAGTTCACGAGATTCGAGCATTTGCCACCAACCAAGAATTAGACCGGAACTGTTCGACCTATATCCGCAGCTCAACAGGTCGATCGACAGTTCTGAAGACGCGGCTTAACGACTTCTGCTGGATTTGCGGCGTGGGGGATCCCTATTTGAAGCCACGCCCCGACAGATGGAGTCCCTCTAATTGGGTTATCTACATGCTGTCTCAAATACCTTAAGGGACCGGAGGTGGTATCTCCGGGGTAATGGGATGTACCTCCCTGCACCACGTAACTATTCTCCTAAGCTATTATCAGTGGGTAACGTATTTAAAGAAGAAACCAATTTCTTCTAGTAAAATAGGTTTCTTCAAGAATACTTACCCAGTTATAATACACTTACTTCGTCCCGTTCTCCCCTCAGTTACATCCATAGAGAGCGTACCTTCCGCTCCAGTAGTACTTGAGGTATTTTAGGTGTGTGTGTGTGAGTGATTTGGATTTTTAACGTAGCTTTAACAATTTTTCAGTCATATCGCTACGATGCCTGCAGTGTGGCAGTTTTATAGTGATGTCTAGCACTGGGGCATCATGCCACAGACAAGTAGCATGATGTCCCACCCAGTCACATTATCCTGACACCAGGCCGACCAGTCCTAACACTAACCTCTTAATGATGAGCGCCAAGCGAGGCAGCTGTTAGTACTATTTTTATAAGTCTTTGGTATGACTCGGCCGGGGATCGAACCCACGACCTCCCGCATCCGAGGCGGACGCTCTAACCACTAGACCACCGGAGCAGTGAGGTATTTTAGGCTTTGCCGCCAAGTCTTATACCTAATGGGAGTTACCTAAGGTATTATGATTGGGTTAGTATTCTCGAAGAAACATATTTTACTGGAAACACTGGTTGTTTGGGGATACGATATATTAATCTGGACTGCTGTTTTGGTTTTCTCACGGTACCATACTAAAAATTAAATAAAACCATGCTTTATGAAATGATTATTTCGTATGTATCTACACTTATCAAAAAAGATTATAGACAAATTTGTACCGTCCTTCTTCCTGGACAAAAATTAACATTAACATGTGACGAAGAACCGCGTCCGTTGAATTTTATCTTAATATTTCAAGGCAATGATATTATGCTATGTCGATGTAATGCATGTATAATTCTTACAACTAACAGAAGAGTATTATCGAAATAATTATCTTATCAGGGAATTATTATCACGATACGTATAGTGTCGTGACTTATATCGCAATTCATCTCTCTACTAAAGATCAAACGCACTCCTTCAAATCAGATACATTCTAACCTTCTTAATAAACCTCATGTAATATTCGTAAACAATTAAGGATGTATTAATACTTTTTACTAATCAGAATATTGTACTTGGCATTCAGATAAAGGCTCGTATAAAATACACATTTAGTTACTATTACAGGTTTGGCTATCCTTTGTTTACTTTATCACCGTTTAGGTAAGTTAAATATAACTAGGTAATAAAGCCTGTACTGATACTTTGAAAGTAAAATTATCCTTTAAATGGGTTGTTTGTTATGAATGTTACCCTTTATTCATTGTTGCAATCTGGAATCCATCCTATATTCTTCAGATCTACCTTCCCACTGGATCTTTGGTGAAAATTAATGGCGGAATATCATTTAATATATATTTGTATCCATCCGTGTCAGATCGACAAGCTACATCCGGGCTCTGCGGTTATCTAGACAACGACAAAAATAATGACTTTACGCTTCGTAATGGGTCATGGGTTCCTGAAAATGAATTCGAAGCCTTCAACTCGAACTGGGAGTAAGCAACCTTCAAGTTTCTAATAACGTTAGATACATTCCAAACAAACGACCAAGCATGCGACTATAAATTTTATACTAAATCAAAATAATCCAAACGCGAATTTAAATTCAGTCAGTTTGATTATGGGCATTTTCTTGTCCATTCTCAGCCTTAAGTACTAAAACCATACTTTGGATGATAAAGTTCATTGTAAAGGGAAGTCAGCTGATGAAACGTTTCTGATTAAAATCGAAATACAATATTTATGCGCTATGTAAATAAAACTAAAATGAAGCAAAGTTTTCATAAAGCTATTTATAAACTATTACACTCACTAATTATTACCTATCATTTACAGCAGTTTTTAACGGCATCAGCAAAATATATAGCAGGCGGATAATTTCAGGTTTTGAGAGTTAATGCTTTGATATTTAATGTCATCACCTACGTAGCATCAAAAACTTGCATTCTTTCCTTGAAGAGTTAAACCTGAAGAAGATCTCTTCATTCCTTCAAATTACAAGTCCCAACCGATCTGGCCGACAGAAGATAATCTGTGTGTTTGTGCTGAGTACCAAGGTGGTCACATTGGTCAATCCTACCACTGCAGGCCTGATTCTCGAATGTTCTGTCACGACAACAGCCTAAACGACAGTCTGGCGGCCGAGTGTAACAGATTTCTTGACAACAAACCAGGGGCGGCTGTGCATATTGATGAAAGTGACCATAACGTCAGCCGCAGTGAAATTAATACTGTGAAGGTAATAATACCTGCAAATGACTAACGACTAAAGTGTTTGAAAGAGTTTTATATAAACTAACCAAAAACAGTTCA
This sequence comes from Megalonaias nervosa, assembly GCA_016617855.1. NCBI lineage: Eukaryota > Metazoa > Mollusca > Bivalvia > Unionida > Unionidae > Megalonaias > Megalonaias nervosa. The sequence continues at coordinate 4,691 of JAECUM010037198.1, forward strand.
TATTGAAATCACAGACTGCAATTTACAAATAGGCAGGTTTCAACTATGTGAACGAAAAAAGTAAGGCACAGAGGAAAGATTTTCCTTATTGGAATATCATTAGCTAATTGGTCTTGAATAATAAGGGATATAATATATGACAAATGGAATTTACAGTTTTTGATTACATATATATTTAGTCGGCTGCACAGGGCAGCTTAGAAGCTTGCAACATTGTTAATAGGTGTTAGGATTACAACGCTTAACCAGTCTGACGAATCAGATATATTGTGTAAAACGTTATACCTATCTTTCAAGCTCCATCGGTTGGTTTTGGAACTCGGACTTACAGTTTTTTCCTTTATATAATATCAACTTGATCGAAAGAATGAGATCTTCCATAATACAGAGATAATGTACAGCTCAAACTATTACAATCTGGAAAAACATTTAGTCAATGTAATATTTCAGGTTTATCAAATTTTATTTTCATAGAAGAACCAGACGATGAGGAATTATACAGAGAACAGTGCAGTCGTTGAATGCTGGTCATTTCTAAACAGTTCGAAGCTCTTTAAAAAATGCTCTGAAATACCTGACATAGACCCGTCGTCCTTTGCCAACACGTGCGCTAAAGATGCTATTGTAAGTAATTATGATTTTCATGATCAGGAAGAGATAATAGCAGAATAGTTTTACGTATATAATACGTTTGTTTTATGAAATTTAGTCAGGGCCAAGATAATTACGAAAGGAGACAGCCTTGATATATTTAAGTTTTCAGTGTCAGTTAGGTTTTTTATGGTAACAAGATTCATAATTTCTTCCTAAGATTTAGCGTATGTTGAATAAACATAAATCTTGTGCTAAGATGAAACAGACTCTATATTATAAGGTAATCTTCTACTATCTTCACAGTGATGAAGCACATAATTTCTGTTACATTTGTAATATTATGTCAACACATGAGTTTACCCATTTGTTTCAGATCACTTCCACAATGAACTGGGCGTCAACTCACCTTGACAGTGCTCAAAAAAGTTGTTTGTACCAGGTCATAGTAAATCAGCCGCTTCCAACATATCTTCTGAAACAGTTCAATGTTACTATAACCCAAAACAAAACTGAAGAATTGAGCAATCAAACCGAGAAAGGAACCAGTATATACACCGATGACTTTAAACAGGAAGTCGAACAATTGGCTTGTCCTATGGACTGCAGCGGTCATGGGAATTGTAGTAAAGGTACAACGCGGTACCCATGTGTACGCCTTGCTTAATATGGTTAAACTAGACTTATTATACCAAGGAAAACCAAAGTAAAGCATTGTAAGATTGTGTTCTACGTAGTTCATGATACATTCACAACAGTTTGTTTCGTGTATGAATCTTTCAATGATGATAATGCTTATGTTTAGCATCGTTACAGACTATTATATCAAATGAATCGTAAGATTATAGTGAAGACAGATAATTAAATATGCTAATTAATTATCTTATTTTTGTACTTATTTAGATACTATAAAAATACAATTTTACATTAAATATAATAAAATATCATTGCTGAAATAATCAGTGTCTTTTTTCTTGTATATATTACAATTGTGACTTGATGCTATCTGATTTAGTTTCAATATTAATCATTTGAATAAATTAATGAATAAATAATCTAAATGCATAATTAATCAATGAATAAATCAGTTTTGTAATTAGTATACCCACGTTTTCACCCGGACTAAATAGTGTTACAATATATATCATCATTAAAAATGATGCTTGAAAATGAACTCCTCTCTGAAACAAAATGTGGTCAGAACTATATTTGACCATAAATAATCAATTTGATATCGTTAGTTTTAACAGTTTAATAGAAATCAGTGTTTTTGCTTTTATACTCTATTATGCTCCAGCGTTTGGTTGTTCTCACAAATGTTTACGGTTTCTGTAGAGAGAAAGAGATAGTACCTACCTTAACCTTTATCTTAGGAAAAGAATAATTAGATATTCTGCTGGTGTCTATTTAATGCACACTCCCTTTCCGATGTCTATACATATTCATAGGGCTCAACATTGTTGGCAATACTTAAGATACATGGAAATAATTATCCAATAAAGATAAATCAATTCACATAACGTACTACTGAAACTTCTATTTTGAGGGTATGATCATAACTTACTTTCTTTTCTCGCTGGCATAGCATACATATTTTAATTTTCTTTTTTTGTAAACATATAAATGATTGGTTTTAAAATATATTTATCAACTTTATGTAATAAAATGTTAGTGAATAAATAAAAGGACAAAGAGACAAGCAGGAGAGGGAGAATTCTAAAACGGAATAAATAAGAATTGATACTGTAAACCGGAAGTCTCAAACTCATACCACCCTGAGGGCCGCATGAAGGCATTTCCGTCGGCCCAAGAGCCGCACCACATTTGTTATCTTTCTTGATACATCGTGACGCCAATCATTTTGTGGGTCACATGATACGGCTTGGCGGGTGCATGCGGCCCGCAAGCCGCGTGTTTGAGACCCCTGCTGTAAACGTTGGCACTATCAAGTCAAAATGACAAAGTGAATTTTTCGATAAGTTAGAAACACTTGCTAAATATTACCAAAATTCTATTAGTATGTCGGAACGGTAAACTGGAGTGCTCTAAACAGTAAATAGGAGCGCACTAAACGGTAAACTGGAGTCAAGCAATGATAACTGGTGTGTGCTAAAAGTTAACGTTAATGCATTAACCTGATGCACCATAGTTTACGAGGGTGTAAACCCCTGATGCTCACTGCTGAGTGATCCTAGCATCCGAAGTATACTAAGTGTCACATTTAGTCTTAAACGTACTGTGTCATGTCAGTTTGGAACTTTTCATGACCTTTATTCATATAATTGCAATTTTTATGCCGTTTTACGATCAAAAATTGGACATTAGGAACGATTTCTCTAATCATACATCATGATGGATCAGTCAATGGTGAATTGTAGTAAATTTTATTGAAGAAAGATCGAAAAAGTCTAGTTTTTCGGTAACTTGGGAAAGTCTCAAGTTAAAAAAGGCCTCCCATACGTGATTGCAGACCATATTCTTTAAATATCCTGGCATTTCCTAACCTTTTTCCTATGAAGTATTTGTGAGCATGACATTTGTGTACACAGGAGAGTCTAGCTTTGCATTGAGAAAGAAAAATGACTAAAAATTACCAAATCATTGTAAAGTGGTATTCTTTAAAGTGTAACCTGAGACATAAAAGGAGATAATTTAATCTTCTTTCTTCGACAGGTAAATGTTATTGTGAAGATACATTTGGTGATGTTGATTGCTCGGTGGACTTGCGTGAGCCACCTGTGGTATACGGTATCCCTGAAAGAGGTGTCTGCGATCTACAGAAGAAAGGATGTGGAAAAGTATCTGTTCTTGGAAATAACTTCGTAGAGTCCGAAAAACTGTCCTGTCGACTCTCGCTTTTTAAAGTAAATATTAGTATTTAAACACATATTATAATTCAATCTTCCAACCAAACATATCTCCTATATTTTTCCTCGCAGCCATTGTGTGTGTGTTCATTATTTGATACATCTTTTAATTGTCATTTTGATAAGAATTGTTAACAGTTAATGCACATTACCATTATTCATATTAGATGTATTCTTATGTCTGCAATCTTAATATTGCACTTAACATCCTTTGTTTTTAATATCATCCCTTTAAATCTCATATGTAATACTGTCGTAAAAAAGCCATTACACTAAACTGGTATTATTGACTATTGCATTTCGCAGCCACTGAAATTTATGAAACTTTATTTCAATGTATTTCAGATAAAAATAAATGGGACAATAATATATGACAATAACGTCACCATCGTTAAAGGCGAAAGAATCAGTTTTGCAGAAGTATCCTGTCCTTTAGCAGATGTTCAATCCATACCTTTCGTACAGGTCAATGATGAACCTGACACTGTTGCAATTGGATACGGGGTCGCTGTTAGTAATAATTGGAAGAATTTTAGCTATGATACCAGCTTCTTACTTTACGATTCGTTGTGTCTTGATTGTATGAAGGCTGGATTCAACATTACATGCAAAATAAAGGTTGGTTCTTTACATTTTTTTTTTATATAACTGATTCGTCTTTGGAAGTATGGTGTTCGTTGTACCCTCAAAATGTCACACGCAACTATACGATCTATTACATCCAATTTTGTCGGCGGCAGCTAGCGACATTATCAATTTGTAGACGTTCAAATACCTCCAGCATATTATTTTTCATGGTAAATAATACATTGCAAAAATAAAAATACCTTGCTTAAAAATTCCTGTTTTGTAACCTTCTTTTAACGATGTGATATATTTACCAATGTTCCAACTCTACTTTACATGTGTGGAACAGGTTTTCATCTTTTTAGTTTCATAAATATGTATATACATGATATGTTCCTATGTTAGAGTTTAGAACTTTGATAAAATCCAACTAATCTTCCCATCTATGCACACCAATTCTTCGTGGTGATGTAGATGAACTTTTTTCTGCTGGGGGGTGGGGGGTGGGGGAGCTATAATTATCAGACATAAATAGATGTGCGTAACTAGCTCAGACGAATAGTGACTGACCAGATCTTACGTATGTAATGAATCTTCTACGGTTCCAAAGTGAACAAGTGCATCCAAACTAGAAGATGGCTGAATGGTTTATATTACAATGAATACGTTTAAAGTAATTGATGCATTCAAAACTCAGTGAGAATTTGTCCAATGAAAGAAGTTCGATCTGTTCAGTGCTTAGCTGCAGGATGAAAACTATGGCTGATAGATATTATTCTCATTTCTGATTCAAATCCAGAGGTGAACCAAAGAACCACTATTATCTTTATATCGTCCGTTCCGCTACAATATTAGTTGTTTTGTAATACCTAACAAAGGCAGACTAGTATTGTCAGGGAAAATGTCTCATTACGTCTTATGTATCTGGTACACCATACTGCTATTATCATCAACATTTTTTAATGAAGTTGATAAAGACAGTCCACAAAGAGACTACTTTATACTTCATAAAAAGAATGACAAATACGTGTATCTAACACACGAAAGCTAACGAAGAGAACGGCGTTCTCTAGTAATCTGAGTACAAAGAAGACAAGATTTTATTTTCAAATTACATTCTTAAATTTGCAGGATGGATTTGATCTTAAAAATCGAACATGCATTAAAAAGGTCACTCCAAGTACACCGACAGAGGCAGGTAAGCCAATTTTATTTTTGTCTCACCACTTCATAAAGAATTGGATCGCTACGACCATTAATACAATGTTATATTCGAACTGCAGGC
>JAECUM010037198.1:12500-23970 GCA_016617855.1 Megalonaias nervosa
CATACTATACCCTCATCAACAATCCCTGGATATCAAGCGAATCGACAAACGGGGAAGAAAGATACATGAAATTTCGGTTTGAAAAGAATGCTGAAACTGGCGGGTATTCATTTCTGAGCAAAGGTGTCCCTGATAATTATGTCTCGGCTTGTGGAAGACCCGTCATCCCAGCCCATGAATCTCCTGCAGGAAACACGAATATTCCATACAGACCCATCATCCTACCAAGAGTAAAGATAGTAACTCAGGCCAAAACATATAATAGCATGACCCAGCTTTAATGTCTTTTATTCATGCAAAGGTTCACATTTCTGCTTCTCATAAATAACATATTTTGCTTTAAAACTTGGGCATATTTTTAGAAGCAGAGTTTCCAATTATTATATGTATTATTTTGCATTATTCAAGTAATGGCTTAGTAATCTTCAAGGTTTCCTTGAAAGAGTACATCTTCAAGCAGCATACAATACTACAAGTATGAAACAAGAGACCGTGTTTAATTTTGAACGGATCAACATATTTATAAATGATATTTAATTGCTAAATCTATATGTATGTTTACATACGGTCAAATACCTTGAATAAATATAGAGATTTCACGTTGTCTGCCTTTTGTAATATGATCGTAGTTTCATTGTTCGATTCCTGATTTACCATTCTAGGTTGTTGTTCGTTATTTTGTAATACACAGACAAATATGAAAGCTACCACTTGAAATCTAACGGAAAACATATCGATATACGAAATTGCAAAGCTTTGTGCATATCAACTTATATATTAAATGTAAGTTGACACCATGATTCATGTATATTTTATTTATACCAGTTTGACCTTCAAGCAATATGCGTATCAATTTTACTATGATGCCTAATATTAAGAGACTATCGTGTAAAATGTCGTAAGGACAGAAGAAGGAGCAATTGCTTTTGTGGAAGTGATCATGTACTATTTTTAGAATGTAGTTATTAATAACCTGCAGTCATAACTGTTAAGAGTCCTCACTAACCCGTAGAAATTAGGTTACGGCAACTAACATTTTAGTTCGACACATCTTAATCCACATACGTATATTAAATACACCTTCGGTAGAAACTGAATCACATTTATTGAAATTACAGTACAAATATTTTTGAGCAATGTTAACAATCGTAGAAATGAGGTCCAGGTAAATCAGTTTTGATATGCTAAACGAATTCGTTTTTACGTGTCATTTCAGTGTACGTTAAGTAGTAAAACTGAAAAGGTATTGAAATTGGAACACAAACACAATGGTAATGTAACCAATTCGTATAGAACTATTACACAGTTTGGCCAAGTTATAGTGCATGAAGCATGCACATACACATGTACACAGTGTGCATATTTGAGGTCAATAAGTAAAGTAGTATACAAATTCTTGTCGGGACAGGTAGCTTGAACACAGCGTTTAAGTAATTAATTAGGATTGAACCGAGACACTGCAACATAGGCATTGAGTCATTTTTGGTGATGTTCAAGAGAGTTACCCCGATACTAAATGTTGGTGACTAAAAAATTTACAAATGTCTTCGCGGATTTCTACTCTAAAGTATTCATATGCCCTTTAATAAACCGCCATTTGCGGAAGCGTTCCCGTACCCCTATACAAAATGCTGACAATTTAGAAATTTCTAAATGTGCTCGAGTTCTCAAATACGTTGACCTGGTACATTAAGCAATCTATTTCCTTCATGTCATTATAACGCAGTTAACGGTCAAGATGAAACGATCTGCATCAAAAGGACCTTTCGAAAATGTATTATGAATTATATTTCACTCTTGCAAAATTTACATTTTCCAATCCAGCAACAAAGGATAATTTATATTTATGTGTTTTATATTTATGTGTCTTAGCAGCGATTAGCAGAAACGATAATTGCATGACCTGAATAAATTAAAGACACCTCTTGGATCTGGCAGGCAACGAAAATGTTAAACCAGTAGAGCGTGTAATTCATGATATGATTTAACAGTTATGTCATCTACTGATTAAAACTACCACAACCGTTGCTAACATAGCTTTTCTTTTCTTCTGCATTCTAATTCGACGACTTGCTTTGCAGTGCCACATATAATTTAACTGTCATTTGTCTGTAGATATATTAGATTAACCTTAACAAGCTTCCTCATTGCGCTTTTTTTTCATTGAAAGGCCTCTCAACATATATTGAAGCTGTTAACAGAATAGTAATGAATCATGAAATGGAGGGGGCTAAACGAGATAACTAAACTCAAGTTAGTCGAGTTACTAGTAAATAAGAAACACTATTGTTCCGACTCTATGGCCTTAAACTAAGTAACAGAAAAGAGCGGAAACCTACCAGTTCAGGCAAATTCTACAACTAATTTATATCCCTTGAAAACAAAGTGAAAATTTAAAAAGAACCTACATTATTGGGATTCGACTCCCAAATAGTTCTAAAAGTTATATTACAAGTTTAAAAGAATGTTCTGAATTAATTCCAATGGTGGTCCGAATGAATTCCAATCTTTAATATGCTAATGTGTCAGTGGTCTTGGATGTGCTAACGTGCCAGCACTTTTGATGTATCACAATGATATAATCCAAATGGTAAGTTTAATGAATTCACGATAATTCTAAAATAGTGATTTAGTCCAAAAGTATACATCAGTACTTTGTAACTCGAATGAATAAAAAGATGAATCATGGCAAAATATAACTGAACACAACTAAAAGACTGAGTGAACTGCATATGTTACGACAGGACTGAGTAATTCTGATATAAACACTCTAACATAAAACCTTACTACATAACCGCAGGAGCAGGATGAGGGTCAAAAGTTTATTTCCAGAACATTCTAAGTTGTTAACATGGCCATGTTTTCTACTTGCATTTTAGTAAGCTACCGGGGAAATGTAAACCATGTTTTTTCCGAGGGGAAAACAAAAAACAAATATTCTGAGCTCGAATCGAAGAAAACATGTCTAAACAAATTACATTAGTCATGAAGCCCCAAAATCCTACCGCTTGTGAGTGTATTAAGACTGCAAGTTTGATACACTGGAAAAGGGTTTCTAAGAGTACCAAATATAAATCAGTTTTTCTCAGTTAAATTAAATGGATAGCAGTTACTACTTACATATATCTATACTGTGTACATTATTTTGTCCTTGGCTGAGGATAATCTCTACCTGCTTTTTTGTCAGGATACGAAGAAAACAAGATGTTATCTACGATTTGCATTTAAGACCTGGGTTTTTCCCATGGAAATTATACTGTATCCAAGACAAGTGAAATTAATATATATATATATGTGTGTGTGTGTGTGTGTGTGTGTGTGTGTGTGTGTGTGTGTGAGAGAGAGAGATTTGGAATTATTTATTTAAATTTTTATTAGAATTGCAGAGTGCTCATTGACTTGTTGGACTAAACAACTACTTTTTGATTATTTAGAACTCTTTCACAGAGATTAGGAAATATTTTGTGATCCATTAATACATTAACACCATTGAATATTATTATAAACGCTCTTTACTTTTGAACTTGCGATAGAACACTTAAGATTATTTGGGATTCAATAAAAACTAATACTGTAAGCGTCTTTTGATTTTTCACTTTTCTTTCTATGGAAATAAATTATTTGTTGCTTTTACAAAAGTTGTTGGTTTTGTTTCTTTCTGTTACATTGTTTGGGACAACTAGTCGTAACAACAACTGAACGCTCGTTCATGATCTGAATTTCTTTAAAACATTTCATAGGCATTAAATAGTGTCCTTTAAATTTCAAACATTTCATAGGTATTACATAGTATCCTTAAAATTTAAATTGACAGAATAAAAACAATGCGTACCAAAGTGTACTTAAACTCACTTTCACATTGTATTGGTATAGTCCATCTGGCCTTTCAAAGGCAGAAATCTCTTTTGCTCTATCGTAAGAGGAATCTGACAGAATCCTTTTAACAGGTCAAGATGTGATGTGATGTGATTATGATTTTTAACGTAGCTTTAACAATTTTTCAGTCATATCGCTACGATGCCTGCAGTGTGGCAGTTTATAGTGATGTCTAGCACTGGGGCATCATGCCGCAGACATGTAGCATGATGTCCCACCCAGTCACATTATCCGACACCAGGCCGACCAGTCCTAACACTAACCTCTTAATGCTGAGCGCCAAGCGAGGCAGCTGTTAGTACCATTTTTGTAAGTCTTTGGTATGACTCAGCCGGGGATCGAACCCACGACCTCCCGCATCCGAGGCGGACGCTCTAACCACTAGGCCACCGGAGCGGTCCTAACAGGTCAAACTTGGTAACATATTTCGCATATTTTATCAATAAAGTCATCAGTTCTTGGTATTTGATAAAAAAAAAATCATTTTTGGTGTCACTGTTCACTTTTCTCTAGTCAGTGCACACACGAAAGGGTCTATGTAGTTTCTGCAGAAGAATGCAAGGCAAACTCCATTTACTTTGGTTGGATTAATAATGTCAGTGTCCCACAAATATTCAATTTCCTTTTTCAAACATTCCTACTTGAGTGAATTCATCCTGCTGTTTGACAGACTTGGAATATACAATTTTGTACAATTTGACAGACTTAGACTTAGAATATACAATTTTAACATCATGGTAGATGTTATTTGTTCAAGTTGAAAGTACTCTTATTCACCTATTAGCTGCTTTAACTCATTCTTTTCCTGTGGCTGTAGATGTAAATGTTTGTTTCTTTTGCAACGCTTTCAGAATTTTTTTCTGGATGTTTGTTTCTTATTAAAATAGAAAATTTTATAATGGCTCGCAACTGTTAAAAGAATAATTAAATCTTCTCCATTTAACAAAATAATGTTTGTAATTTTTAATAATTGAACTCTTTAAATTTGTTTGTATCGCAAATGTGCATCCTATTTTGTGTAAATCAACAACTCATGCTCATAAAATTTTCCTTTAATTTGTTCGCCATCTAAATACTAAAATTTATACACTGTAGGACTCTTAAAATTATTTGATTAATACTAAAAGAAAACCTTTTCTGGAAAATTTTGAAAATATAAAAATATTATAAAACAAATGTATGTCTAACTGCCCAGTTGTTATTTTTTGGAATCCAAAAGTGTCAGTTGTTAAGTAACTAAAAAACTTAATGCATGTTTTACGTGTTATTCGCCTTCATTTTTTCAACTGATGACATATCTATAGATAATCGATAATATTGTTATCTTTAATTATGCCTTGTAGAATATATCCATAATCTACTTTTAGCAATCTGATAATTCACCGCACCGGTGACCTAGTGGTTAGAGTGTCCGCCCCGGATGCGAGAGGTCGCGGGTTCGAACCCCGGCTGAGTCATACCAAAGACTTATATAAATGGTACTAGTAGCTGCCTCGCTTGGCGCTCAGCATTAAGAGGTTAGAGTTAGGACTGGTCGGCCTGGTGTCTGTATAATGTGACTGGGTGGGACATAATGCTAAATGTCTGCGGCATCATGCTACAATGCTAGACATCACTATAAACTGCCACACTGCAGACATCGTAGCGATCTGACTTAAAAATTGTTAAAGCTACGTTAAAAAGCTAAATCACACACACATATAATCTAATGTCGTTTTTATGCAAAATATTCCGACCTTCTTACAGTTCCTGTTCTATTAACTCTCCCTACTATAAGAGTTTTCCACCAAAATTTTGAACAGTATTCAACATATTCATTTTGAAGAGTCTTGTTATTAATAAAAAATAGTTTTCTTCCCTCGTCTAACTGAAATGTAACCGGTATTCTTTTTCTGTTTTCTTATGTTAATTTTACAGTCTATGTATATTTGGAAAATACATCGATATATATTAAAATATAGAACATAACCATTATTTTCTTTTTGACTTGCTGTCATATCATCGATCACCTGTGTTTTTAACATAAACTTTTATAAATAGAAATTTATTTTCTACCTGTTTACCTTGTGTGTATGTCTCCTGATCAGAAAACAATTTATTAATTAATACTGCGCGCATTATCCATTTTTATCATCTAAGTCCATTAATTGCTTATCATACGACTTAATTTTTGAGTCATGGTACAGAAATAGCTGAATATCTCTCTAACTATAAAAAAGAGTGTTCTAGCAAAATACAAATATTGAATGAACCTCTTAGTATCTTCTTTTACTTCTATGGGAAGGAAAGTATGGTCAAAACAGACTAATATTTATTTATGCACATGTTTCACTGCTCTATAGTCTCTATCAAGTTAAAAATTAGATAATGTATTAACATTAAATAAAAGGGTTAAAGAAAGATATAATTGTTTACTATAAAGAGTATGAAAATTAGAATTAACTTTATGGGAATTACCGCACTAAACAATATAACACAACTTTTAAGGACTTACAGGTATAAAAATAACAATGCTATTAAATTTGATACAAACAACTGTATTGCCTTGTACAGTTGTTTTAACTTAATTCTAAAACTACATTATAACGTTTTCGAAATTTGTTATTCAATAATTCATGTAAAACAAAAAGAAGTTACCCAAACTTCTTTTAGATTCTATAATTTTGGAAATTTGTATGACATTTGTAAGTCTCCAGGGCTCCAGTTTTATTTATTTTTTTATTTTTTATAAAATGGTATCTCAATCTCTCCTAGATGTTTATGTGTACTTATTTATGTGACTTTTGTACTAATATTAGGGATATTAACTTAATATGTTACTTTTGTTAGACTTCAGGGCGGGTCATTTTCAATATATCCTAGTAATCACTCATGTGTTAAAATTTTAATTTAATTGTCATTTGTTTCATGCTCTATTTTTGACATATATTCATATTGTATAAATATGGCGAGTCAGTGCTTTAAAAATATAATAATGGGGGAGTGTCACATGTCGGTGTGCTAGATATTCTGAAAATGTATTGAAGGTAATAATCATGCACCTAGACGACTGGTATTTAAACATTTTCAACACTTTTGCAGATGATATGGCTTAAGAGGGTGGCCAGCTTGGGCTTTTCTTAATTTAGAAAATAGGTGTGGAGTGAATGAGAGAACTAGAATTCCCGATTATGATATTACTTCTATTTAAATGCGCATCCGTTTAACATATACAATCATAGAGTGTGATCTATAATGGCTTTTCAAAGCTAACAACATATGGACTACCCCAGACACATATAATGTCACACAGTATTTGAGTCCAATGATTATAAGAAGCGTTTTCTTCATTGTTTTTACATCAAAAAGCCCATTATCTAGGGCACACGTTTTAGTTGCTAGATACCAAATAATACCATAGAGTATTGTTAATCTTAGTAAAAAATAAATACATATTTGGCACTGTGGCTTGAATCTAATCTTGCCCAATGTCAGCAGCACATCACACCATCTACAATGTCATATAAAATCATGACTTTATAGCAGCCACACCATTCCTACATTTTTGTGAATATCGAGTATTGAAATGGATCTATATGCTAACATCCCCTACAAATTAAGTTTTGAAATTTGATTATTTCAGCTTGAGAGGAAACGATAACAGTGTGAAAATGTGACTTTACATCATCCCCACCCCACCCCACCCCAATTTTCGGTTTTGCTATTAAATCAAAGGTGCCGATTCATGTTCATGCGATATAACTCAGGTCATGAAGATCACGGTTTCAGTCAGGTAATCACTTTGTGTGCATCTGACCTTGCTAATGTATCTCCATCAAACTTTAATTTCCTGACCGCGTGATCTTTTAATCTTTTCGTTTATTTCGACCCTGTGATATGTTACATCTTATCAGATAAATATTTTCCCACTTAGGTCGGCACAATTGCCAGTGACTAATAAGTAACTAAATTGTATGACACGATCCAGCATGTCAGTAGGTTTTAAATAAATAGCAGGTGGTTGAATTAGATAGGGTATTCACAAGCTTTGGAGTATCAAGACTGATCATGCTTTTACAACATTTATTGATCTATGTCCTTAGCTGCGTACTGCGTAAGTACCGAATATATGTATTTGCGTAAATGTAGTGCGATGGTTCACTTTTCAAAGTTTAATTTGGGACTGTACTCTACCTTCTGCGGCCTTTTAATTTAGCTCTGTCTCTCCGATGCATAACTTGTATTCATACACTTTAATAATGCAGATGCTTCACTGGTAGATCTAAATCTCTCAGACAAGACAAGGAAGCTGTCGTCTATATTTCGCGTGACCGATAAAAGACACGTTTAGCTCATATTTTCAGACACTATTGTCTTCAGCCATTTAACTTGATATGTAGATGCTTCGTCACAAATCATTCACCGCCATGCAAAAGCTGGTACATGTGATCAATAATTTACACTCAAAATATCACCCTTAAGGAAGTGTATGGATAATAAGGAATACGACACCACAAAGGAGGAGAATTGCTCTCCAATACTGCAGTGAGTCATTTGGTGCTTTTCTTGCTTTGACGTGGTCATATCCTTGGAATGTTCCTTGTATACATCTGATTACTGACACAAACATTCCATACATTTGCATTGAATGAAACGCGACGTCATAACGATGCAGGAAAGTAAAGAAATTGCACGTTGATAACTGCAAGTAAATACTGTTCAATAGTATCGGTCATTACATGAAATAAGACCTGGAATATCAGTCATAAACCGATAATAATGAACACTATCTTCAATCCAAAGTGAAATCGTTGTAATATACTTATACATACTAGACTGCATTTGGTAACATATGAGGTTAGTTATCCTTATTGTACATTTTACAAGCCAATTGACCCACTGGGTGAAGCAATATAGGAGTAACCTTGGTGTAACAGAAGCTATTTTTCTACTATCACGACTACGAGAATGGTTCATTCCTAACCTAAATTAGACACTACCATTGAGCTCTCACTTGGAAAATATGAATTGATCTGTGAATTTTCTACAACTTGTAAACCTAAAATGGCGTTGGTCATTAATATGGCAAATTCACCATTCGAAAAGATTTGTTATTTTTTAATCTTAAACTGAAGTTGTTCGAATGGGCTTCTGAAACCCTCAGATTTGCTACATTTTACGTATTGTTTAGGACAACTTATTCGGTTAATATTCTGTTGCGTGTAGTTGTAACCTATTCAAAACGAGGTCACTACCAGCCTTTTAAGGATGGAATGATCATACCTAGAATCTCATAATTCTTTAGTTCGTTACACTCGCTAATTAAAGTTGTGGATTTTTTCTAAGTTGATTTTTTTCTGTAAGTAAATGACCAAACAACCTTGATTAGAAAGGGAATAAAAGCAGAATGAAGTGTTGTGAAATTGTATGAAGTTCAAATTGCAGGTATAACGTTGAATAACTCTTTAATTTGGCCGTATATTTATATGCCTGAAACAACCTATGCATAGCAATCTGTCGCAGACCATTAGCTAACCTAACCAACGCTTACATATACCAATAATAATAGTGACCTAAACGTTCTTCGGTTTTGAACAGTTGCATTTTGAAAAAGACATTTGATCTTTATTTGTTTAGCTAGTGTCTTATCGATAGATTAATAATTAGTATTAAATCGTCTGATTTACGCCCATCATCAAATGTCGTGTTTGATGTAAAATATATGCACCTTCCTGTATTTAGTGTTCTATTAGCATTCCCGACAACAATATTTGTCCTCAAAGAATGTAGAACAGTATCAAACATTTTACTTTTAAGGAGGGTCTTTCATAGCTTTATTAACAAAATAGTTTTCTTCCCTCGTCAAATCTTAATGGATTCGGTATTCTTTCTCTAAAAATTTGTCCCGAAGCATACTGTACCCTATTCGGCTGATTTTGTTATAAATTTTACTTTTGCATATTTAGAAAAAGGATCTATATCTGTCAAAATAATGAATATGTCCATTATTTTCTTTTTGATGTTCCTTCATATCATCGATCACCCCGTTGTTTTTAACATGAACGTTTCTAATGGAAATTTTTCCCCACATGATTATCTTGTGCTTATGTTTCCTTGTCAGTAAAGCATTTATTTAATAGAGTGTACAATATCCATTTTTATCTTTATCCACAACTGACTTATATTTGTGTATGCAACTTCACTTTGGGACTGTGGTACAGAATTTTTTAAAATAACTCTCTAACTCCTGAACGTCCATTTAATAAAACCAATTTATCATATAGAAATGATTATTCTAGTAAAATACAAGCATTGAATGAACTTGTTAGGTATAATCTATTCCAAAGAAAGTAGAAAACGTAAAACCGTCTCAATAAAATGGATTAAAGAAAGATATCTATGCTTCTTTTAACCGCTTAAATATTCAAATTAACTTTATTTGCATATCCCATTGGATGTACCTCACTAAATAGTAAAGGGAAACTTTAAAAGACTTTAAAATATAAAACTGGCAATAGTTTTAAAGTTGATACAAAGAAATAGTGAGAACACTGGACTATCAATATCAACTGTATCATCAGATATTGGCTATTATTTCACATGTTTATCCCATTTATATCAATGTTTTATTTCGTTCTTCTTATGAATTATAGTGATCACATGAATTTGTTAATTAATAGGCAACTTCTTTGATTGGGTCTGAAGGTCCACAACTTCAGGATGGCATGTTAATGTATGGAAAGAACTCTGAATAATTTCTACAACGCTATTGTTTTGATTGTTAAATGCAATGAACTAATTATTTTGAAATTACAGAATTAATAAGTGACATTGGTGAGCCTCCAAGGCTCCAGATTTTCAATCGAAGTTCGTCATTTTTAATTTCTTTATTTGGTTTTATAAACATTGTATCTCTATGACTATCCTAGATGATTCTGAGTAAATATTTATGGGACTATCGTACCAATTATAGGAATATAAAGATTAATGTGTGGTTTTTGTGAGACTTTAGGGCAATCGTGATGAAGAGTGCACCAAAGTCATGTGAACTGGATCCGATTCCGACGTCACTGCTGCTAGAGTGCTTGGATCCAATATTGCCTGCACTAACTGATGTTATTAATACCTCTCTCTCATCTGGGGAATTCCCATCATTTTACAAAACTGCCATTGTAAAGCCTCTGCTGAAGAAACCAGCACTCGACCATAATGATTTAAAGAACTACCGCCCAGTTTCTAATCTCCCATTCATGTCAAAAATCTTAGAAAAAGTTGTTCTATCCCAACTTGTATCTCATCTGAATTCAAACAGTCTTTTTAGCAGTGTACAGTCTGCATATCGCCCTTTCCACAGTACTGAAACTACTCTTCTGAAAGTAGTCAATGACCTTCTCTCTGCTTTGGATGGAGGAAAGGTTACAGTCCTCACTCTCCTTGACTTGTCTGCAGCATTTGACACAACAGACCATGATACATTACTTCACCGTCTCCAGCATGTATTTGGCATTCATGATACGGCCTTGCTATGGTTCAAGTCCTACTTGGTCAACAGGACACAAATTGTGTCCGCAAATGGAAAACACTCCAGCCCAGTTGATCTATGCTGTGGTGTTCC
>JAECUM010037199.1:0-14688 GCA_016617855.1 Megalonaias nervosa
ATATATAACATATAAGCAAGAAAGAATAAATCTTTTCGAGGGATATGAAAGTGGCCCTGAAAAGGGCCTTTGGTTCTTCTTCTTCTTTTATTTTCTCCACTTCTTCCACCAGCTCCTCACTTTCTATAGTATTCCTTTCTTCTTGTTCTTTTCCTTCTCTGGCATCCAATCAGGATGTCCCATAGATCTAAATTTTTCCTGCACCTTGATTCAGTTGTTGTTCAATCTATCAAACTCCTCTTTTTTCTTTCTGTTTTCTTTCTCCTTTCTCTCTTTTGCCCAGATATTTTTGATCTTCTTTAGCTCCTCTTCCAGCACACTTCTCATCATTTCTTCTGCTTTCTTTGATTGTTGTAAGCCCCACTCGACAAAAGACCACTTTGTGTAAATCGCTATGTCTTGTAAAAAGTGCCTCACTTGGATGACATGATCAAGAGCCTCCTTCAATGTCTCCACTCTCACATACTTAGGCTGGATGAAGCCTCTTAATTTCTCCAACTCCTCTTCTATCATACCTTTCACCAGATCCCTGGCTACTTTGACTTGACTGGTAACAAAGTCTTTCGTGACTGGATAGCTCCATTCCTGTTCTAGCCTTTCCCGCGCGTAGACTTCATCTACCATCCAATACCAATACACATAATATTGTCCACACAGCATGGATCTCTGCCTTGTAATTTAACATTATTGAATCGTGTCGTCTGGGCATTTCTTCTCATAAAGTCAATGATGTCGTCTTCCAAAGGGGGTAATCCATACGAATCAAAATACTCCACACAATCCTCTTGAGGGAAGTAGACGGCAACCCAGTGGGTTCCTGGGAGATGACTGTCGTCCGTGTTAAGCTTGATGGTCTTGAGGTTTGCGATGAGGTAGTTCATCTTTAGCACACACGACAGGATTCCAAGAAGCAGTGTACGAACTGTTGTTCAAAAGGTAATAAAGTTCCCAGGTATCCATTTTTTTGTTTTGTTGTTTTTTTCACAGGTAATGATAAGTCATCAATTCAATTCTGACTTTTTGTTTGAAAATCTCTGTCAAGTAACAGTTTCTTTGCTTCGTCTCCGTACTTTGGGCCAAGAGAGATTCAATGCGATAGATTTCTAGAGTAATCAATGGAGGGCAGGAATGAACACGCAAGCCTTTATACCACTCATACAACGCTGCTTCTTCCGAGATGAGACTCCAAGCATCGTCCAGATGCTCGTGCAATTTTTCTTCTTGACTCATCATCATGCATTTATCGTGTTGAATTTGACTGGGATGATCCTTTTGACATCCATACCAATCTTTCTTTGTTAATTACGTAATTTTATCCGCCAGGTGTTTAGCAAAACAGGACACTAAATGTTGTTCTTGTTCTGGCCATCTGGACGTGACCGCTATGTCCTCCTCGTCTTTGTCTCGGGGTTCTGCTTTCACGATATCCTCCCATTCCATTTCCAAAGATTCTCTAGCGTTCAAAGAGGGATAAGAGTCTTCCATAGTTTCTAATAGTCTAGAATGACTTCTCTCAAACTGTTGATTTCTATGGCATTATCGAATTCGGCATACAGGATGACTTTCATCGTCTGGGCGAGGGCTTCTGCAAACTGAAGTTCCACACGCAGTTGACCGGATTTTATAGTTTGGAAATGTCCCTCGTCGCTGCCTTGGTCTGGAGTGAAATCATATGCCCAAAAAGTGTAACCTCCTATATAATGTTCGTACGAAATACCGTGACTGGTGTTGCCCGGTAGCTTTGTACAGGGACACGTACGATCTCAAGTAATTCTTCTGGGCAAAGTTAGGTTCGAAGGGTCTGCTACACATGGTCTTGCCGTCGCGACTGACTTCGATCTTGGACAGTCTGTAGTGCTTAAACTGGAAAGGATTTTAATCGTGGGCTCCTTTGAGGGCTGCATTACTGACGATGCCAACGATTCAACGTTTGGATAACTGTCCTTGGAACAGATGATCTTCGATCTTGGATCGGAGTCCAGCAGCAATGGTGAATGTTTTCACTTCTACACGTAGGATCGGATACTTGGTGGTCGTTCTGCTCAATGCGTGGCTAATGTCGTTTCCCGCTTTAGGTAACGCGGCGCACGTAAAGTCTGGCTTCTTGGATGACGGTTTTGTACTCGTTGGCATGAGCCATCAAATGGAAAGCTACACTGCTGCGATTTAATATCAGGCGAATATCCACTTCGTTGAGAAAATACTTGTCTTGCAACCACATGTCCAAATGCAAACGATCCATCAGTTCTAAACTACGACCGAGGTGTCAGGTTTCCATACCACGCAAGCATCCAGATGAGTGTTCTTCGCATCTTTTCCGTACGTCAAGAGATTTTTCAAGTACGCTCGGTAAAGGTAAGTATCCATGCTACTGCTGACCAGTTTGTTATTCAAGTACAAATTCACTTCGCTGAACAAGGAATGCATGAAATTGTTGACGGGAGCTACTCTGGCATCGGCTCCCGGATTGGTGTTGTCGGTTTTGATCACTTTCAGTTTCAGATACAAGTAACTGCTATTCAGATCGATGTAATCTTCGGGTTGTCCTTTGATTTCAAACTCGATGGGAGCTGAATCCGTCAAAGAGGAGACGGGATGAAATCGGACACACTGCTATTCTTTCATCGTCATTATGGTGGGTGGCATGGCAAACAGATCCAATTCCGACTTGGAACAGACGCAAGACACTCGGTGCATCATTTTCTTTCTGTCTGTCTGTGATCTTTAGATAATCAAAAACGTCTAAGTCTCGGAAGGATTTTCTATTCTTAGTCTTTCTCGCTCAGGGGGTGTGATGTCCTCTAAAGGGGTGTTTTCGTCGTCTTTTTCTTCCTTCTCCTTGCTCTGGCGTCAGGGAAGCAGGAATGCCTGACCCGGCAGCTCCCACGGCATTTATAGGAGTTTCTCGTCGGCCCAAAATGTCTTTGCCAGTTTGAAGTAAGACATTTTTGCCTGCTCTCAAGAAAGCTTCTTTAGGGTTTTGTTTGCGAATGATAACATTTTGGCGAAATTCTTTACCTTGCGTCAACGCGGAATCTTTCAAGGCGTGCAATCCCCGTGTCACCATCGGTTTCAAAACGGGAGCCACCGAACGAAAGGCTGATTTTAGCATATCTCCTAAACCATGTCCTCGCTGTCGAGCGACTCCTTGGTACATATGGTAAATGACTGACAAAGGGTTAGAGTAATCGTTTTCGAAAATGGAGTTTCACTGTGACTTTCCCTTTGGAAAATGAAATATTTTGTCCCAGATCTCCTTTTATAGTAATGATGACAGTGTCAAAATACGACTTACTGACTGGTAAATAGTGAGGATGTACAAATTCGTGGTGAACTTGATAGGTGTTTCCACCTTCCCTGTAAGCATTCGTGGCAGAATCCACTTTGAAAGGAATGACACGCAGTAACGGTACGGAGATGTGTCCCACCACGTTGTACTCCGCCACATCGGAGTACACAAAAATCAAATTCAGCCCTTGGTTCATTTCTACTGGGAATCGAAAATATTTTGCAAACTCGGAGTTACTGGTCACGGCTGGTATTTCGTTTCTAATCTTGATCAACTTGGGGTCTCCACCCAAAATGTCATACAATTCAGGATAAAATGTAATGGCCAATACTTTGTCCTCTGAAAATTTGAGCTATTTTGTGGTATTCGATCGTGACAATTTTTCTGGTTTTCTCCAAACACGCCATTGAACCTGTCAATAATGGCGTTCCCCAAATGTTGACCACTAAAATAATAGCCTAATAGAATTTTCAACCGATAAGTGGTCCGTTTAGTTTTGGGGTCTTGTGATTTCATAGAGGCACCTACACTGGCGCGTTCATCAAGTGTTGTTGCACTTGCTCGTCATGAACTTCCACTGTAAAAGTGTTTTGATTTTCGATGATGGTTTTGATTTGTGTAGGGTGAATCATTTCCACTAAAGCCACTTCCCAATGGGCTTCGTGATCCAACTGGATCGCCTGAGGTAATTTGGCCGTGTAACAGCATAAGGTATTATTGGGAAACACCTCCATGGAACTGTCACTGGGTAACGTTAAGTAAAATTTGTTGTTCATAATTCCAGAGTTCTAGTGTACGAGGAGTCGTTAGAAGTCAGAGAAGTGCCTAAAAGAGGATTGTTATGGTGACTGCTGGATGGGGGACTGACGTTGGACGCAAGACTCCCGTTGTTGTTCCCGTTAGAGGAATATTTCAAAGAAGGATTGGGAAGAAGGTAACCGATACAACTGCTGAGTAAAATGGTCCACAATTGTTTGTCTCCTTGTTGCAAACTCAAATTGGCAATGGCAGCACCGATGACACAATACACCACAAAGATTTAGCAGATAAAGACTATTTGCGTTTCAGGCACACGTTCTCCACACCACACCCACAAGTGTTGCTTTTGTAAATCTTGCAGAGAAAAACTGGGGGGAAGGAGTGGTCACTACGGTAGCTGAGGCTGTGTTGAAGGGCATAATGGTCACATCATTTTATAGTCGATGATTTGCGAATCGTCGATCCAAGAGTCAAAACTCGGCGGATATCCTTTCCAACGTACTTTGACTTCTTTCACACGTCGTTTTCCCACTTTTCGGGTTCTTCGATCGAGAATGCTTTCGATCTCGTACACGTCGTCTTCTTTTCTTGGTAACACGTTGTAACTCGGACAAGTAAAAGGTTCCTTTAAACACTTTCCCGATCATGTCTTCCAATTTATAGACGGGAGGATAACGACCACGCACACGTTCAGTGACACGAAACAATTCGGTGGTCCAGTTGGGTAAGTAACCTTTGTCGAAAGTGCGTTTGGTTTTGCCAATGCGCATCCAGTCTCCTGCTGCCAACACTCCACCTTTCTTGGGGACAGGCACTGTCGGGGACGTACCAAACAGGCGCTCGAAGACGGTTACTTCGTTGTCGGGAGTCACTTCTTAGGGGGCACGTCCGATGCTCCGATGGTAAGATTGGCTGTACGTTTGGACTAGGTGTGGCAAGACGTCGATGTACTTGAGATTGTGTTGATGCGTAAACTATTTCCACATGCGTTCTTTCAAGGTGCGTTTAAACGTTCCACGATGCTGGCTTTGGTTTCGTTATTCTCGATGGTGAAAAAAATGAATGTCATGTTTTTTCGATTCTTTTTGAAAGCTTGGTTCAGAAATTCGGTGCCTTTGTCTGCTTGTCAGTTTGAGGGCCCGCACTAACTCACTGCTCGATTTGGAAGTCAATGGTACGACCCAAGTAAATTTGGAAAAGACGTCGATGACACAAAACAAATATTTGTAACCACGATTGTAGGTGGCCAAATGAGAGACATCGACTCAATCGGCTTGCCATTGATGATCGATGCCCTCCACTCGTGTGCGACTTCTGGAAAATTTTCGTCGAATGGGTTTGTGTAAGGTGTACGTGGCTTGTTCTTGTAACCAGCGTTGCACTTGAGGTAAAAGGACACTTTTTAGTGGAGTTTTGGCAGCACGATACAATTTCTGAACTCCTTCGTAACCTGCAGGATGAGATGGATCGTAGCAAATGCTGGCTAACACCTCCATTTTTTAATAAGTGATCCACTCTTCGCTGATGGTACTCTGAATGGGACGAGAATGTGGTTTAGAAATGGCTTTACGTGTCCGATGTGCCACGGGAGTAGAAGTTGAAGGTAGTTTTGGTGGTAGTGGTGGTGGTGGTGGCAATACTGGAATGGCTTTGGTCTTCTTTTCTTTTTATACTTCTGGTTTCCCTTCTTTCTTCTTGACTTCTGTCGAAGGTGGAGTGGACATCATCTTTTTAACCCAAGCTTTAAGTTCTTCTTGTTGGGGTGTAGGGGAAGGGTTGAACAAGGGCGCTGAAATCTTACTAGGGACGTTGTTTGAAAGACTTCTCTTTCCTCATCTTCCTCAGGCATCCGTGGGGCTGAATCTGGCTTGATCGCTCGGGGTGGTGGTGGTGGTGAGCTTTTCATCAGTGCCTTAAAATCTTTCAGATTATGTACAGCTGTTTCGTCTAAAGCTTTCTGGTGTAAGAGTTACATTCGTTGCAAAAATTGACCGTACCGTTGCCATTTTTCCGTTTCTGACAAATCGCTGAGATCCATTAATGATTGCAATTCGTGTTGTAACCGGGACATCTCGGTCAAATGAGGATTGGGAGGTAAATGTGGGTTCGTTGCTCGTGCCAACGATGGTATTCTATCCATCGTTTGTAAGGTACTAAAGTCAACTTTCGTCCTTCCATTGGATTTCAAGTGTCACGTCTGAGATCTTTTGATTTCTAAGGTCCCTTTTATCTTCTTGACCTTCTATCTTCATCCCAGGATTCTTCCCATTGTTCTCAATACTCCTTTCAGCAGGGTCCCTCCTATTGTTCCCAGCAATAGTCCTAACAGGGGTAAAATTCCTCCGCGTTGCACCAACATCTTTTTCTTTTGACGAATTGGGATTTTCTTTTGGACCATTTGGCAAAGAACGTGTCGATGTTTGGTTAAGCATTCTTTCTATTTTAGACAAAGGTATCGTGCCTTTCAAGACATTCAGACAACATTCGTTCAAAGTATCGATGACATCTTTGGAGGCAGATTGAATTAGTTTATTTCGCATGGGTGGAGGAACTTTGGACAGGACGCACAACATGTCCCAATGTTTGACTAAACGAGGAGGCAATCCTTTCCTTTTCCTTCTTTTGGGGGTAGAAGAAGGATGTCTTTTGGAAGGTGACATCTTTGTTGGTTGGTTCGTTGGTTCCAGGGCACACACCAAAAGATAGACTAACGTCGATGACTTGTCATACGGCCTTTTACCATATTTTTCGACTTTCGCTTCGTCATAAAGGTGACAATTTGTTTTCCAAAATTGCCAAAGAATCCTCCTCTTTGGTGGCTTCTCCTTTTCTTTGGACGAGTGTGTCTTTTTGGGACAGACATTGATGTTTGGCTAAGCGTTTCTTTTTTTCTTTTTGGACAGAAGAACGAAGATGGTGACGGTGTGCACGTCGTTGAGGGGACATCTTTAGGCGTTCAGGAGCACAAAAACACTGATCCCTATCGTTTACCTCAGGTCTTTGGTATACTGGAATGCGTCGCCACTGATTGACGGCTCGTCGTAGCATTTTCATGGCAGGCATCACACGTCGTGGAGGGGATTCACAACGAACTCAATCGGGACAGTTTTTGCCTGGACAAATCCAGTAAACTCGTTAACTCTCCCAATCTCTCATGGACTTTGATTTTTAGGGTAGGTACTTTGTGAGCAGCGGCCACTGCCGCTAATGTGGAAGAGGGTGTCACCACTGGAGGAAGTTTTGGAGATGAAGGTTTCCAATGTTTCGTCAAATTAGGAAAGACACGTGTCAAATCGGGTTTGGCAGGTATCGCCAGCAGTGGAGAAGTGGAAGAATCCGAGGCTACTGGAGACGCAGTCACAGTTGTGGCTGGTCGTGGTTTGCGAATGTAAGTTTGTGTCCTGGCGGCAGTACCTCTCTTGCGGGCAGAAGCTATTTTCTGTGGGTTTTTCTTTTTCTTTTTCTGTGACCTGGTTTTGACACTACTGCTCTTTTTCTTTTTCTTCTGGGTACGTTGGGGCGTGGCTTTTTTTCTCGGGTAGGACTTTGGGAGCATTGGGATCCCATTTTAAGAGGGAACAAATGATGGCACCTCCTAGAGAACGGCTACCTCCAGGTTTCAAAATGATTTGCTTTTTGATCTGAGTGTCGATGCGAGGATCGGCCAGATGCGTCAAGGCGTCTTTGTTTCTCTCTCTCTCTCAAAAAAAGGTTTGGTTTGATGTGGAATGTGAATGATGCCTTGCAGTAATTGACGTGCTGTCACCGTAAACCATCGTAAGACTTCTTTGAGACTGGCTTCTAAGACACGAGCACGTATTTGTGGATTTTTATTAGGGACTGATGCCGTTCAAGGCATAAATCAATTTGACGGGAAGATGGGACTGAAGGGACATCATGTTGACGATGTGTGAGACAGACCCAAAGTGGTTTTTATGGACTTTTCTTGGTTGTTGTTGTTGTTGTTAAGTCGACGACGGTGACGTGTACACGACAGGCCTTCCGTCTTGGCACCAGTGGTGAAACAGATGGGACGAAGTCGCAAATAATCGGGAGTGGTGGGTTTTAAATCTACGAGTAAATAAGCGTGTGGAGTTTGAGTGGCATCGTCGTAAGCATGAGTCAGCCAAGCCGTTCCTAACTGTTTGGCTAACACTTGCACTTGCAGTTTATCTCTAGGGCTTTTAAACAAGACCACATAATGAGGATTGGGACTGATGGTGCGATGGGCTTTACTTTGCAGAAACAAATTTTGGGTATGTAAATGACACTGGAATTACGATGATGCCCTTTGCGCGTAAACCAGAGTTTAATTTCTTCTTCGTCTTCTCCTAACATGTCGTCGAAGATGACCAGATGGGTTTGACTAGGGTCAGACACGATTCCGTCGTCTTCGCCAGGAATGCCTTCCACAAAGACGTTGCAGTCGCCTCGACTTTCTCGCAGAAGGCTGTACGCCGATTGCTACTCTTTGTAACACCACACGATTCGTTGAGGTGGACGATCGCTCAAATGATGTTTATGTTCGATCAAACGTTTAACAAATTCAGTTTTGTCTGAACCGCTAGGGCCTCCAGTGAGCATGTTAAAGGGATGTCGAAGATACAAGGCCTCCCAACTGGCACGATCTAAGTGTTCGCCGATGACTTTGAAAGTGGAGGAAGAGGGAGCAGAGACAGTAGAGGTAGCCATAGTACCGTAAGGAATGTCACTTTTGACACGAAGACAGACAAGACAAGAGTTTTTATACTTTTTTCAGGACACATTTATTACCATCTTTAATTGTGAACAACACGAAAGAAAACAATACATAAAAGCCAAATAGTTAAGTACATGAATAAAAGACACATCAAAACGATCATAGTGGAATATAAACAAGTCTCTCTACAACATTTTGGTGATCAAGATGTGGAATCGTAGGGACAGTGTGTAATGTTCTGAGAGTCTCTACACTCCTTGGCACAGTCACACAAGTGTCCTCCGGGAATGGTCTTTCGGGGATGTCGATGACGGTCCTGTCCTGTCCTGAAGGGAGTGGTTCTTCTTCTTCCTCTTTTCACCGTGACTAACACAGGTATAAAAGTTACTTTTTTCACTGAACGTTTAAATTTTTTTGGATGGCAAATCTTGGGCATACTATGCCACTTCTTTTGTCCAAGCCTCGAAACCCCAACTTTTCCAGATGAAAGCGCAAAGCTATTAACATAATGAGTTTCTCGTGTACATTGATGCTTTTTTGAGTAGTATGTACTGTTCGTAAAGAGTCCACAAGAAATCGGCCGGTAAACGAAATCCCAGAAAACAAGTCACTAAGTCACACACCACACGTCGACCCCAATTCAATGGACACGGTTGAATGAAAATGCGATAGTAATCCTCCACTGTTTGAATATTGTCATTGATTTCCTTCCACGGAATCTATTGTATCACGATTGATAAAGGTCGTGGCATGGTAGTTCGCTTTATACCCTCTTTGGTGTAAGGTAATAAGTGTACTTTTTGAACAGCATCGGTTTTATTTGAGTACCGCACCAAAAATGTTTAGTCACTAACTCACACACCAAACGTCGCACAGAAGTTTCCTCTTTAACTAAAAAGAATACTTCTTGCAAAGATTTGTTGTAATCCCCTAACTCGTCCGTTGGAATTCGGTGTATTAGGATCTGCTTGTAAGTAGAATGAGTGGCATCCAAAACTTTATGAATTTCACGCGATTCATCAATGTATGACCAATGGAACGTTTTGAAATGCATCAGTCCTCTTATACCATTCATGTACTAGTGATTCCAACATCGGTGACGTAACGGATGCAATTGTTATTTGCGTTTCACTTGTATTTTCATCAACATCTACCGGTAAATGCGTTCACTCAACTCCACAGGCAAACCACGAATGTTCTATTGTAAAATATCCATGACCATGTCAGTCAAACACTTCTCCTGGAGCGAAAGTAACGGATGTAGTGAGTAATTTCTGGCCACTGCCCTTCCAGGAAACGTTCAAGAATGTCAATAAAATTTTCTAATGTAAATGGTCTAAAGCGGAATAGTAGGAAGAACGCACATTTGATCCAGAGAAATCTGACTTGTTTGTTGGCTTTTGTCAATTTCCTCTTGTGAATTTTGCGACATAAATGTTCCTCAGTCACCAATTCAGATTTTGCTCTGGCAAGTCCCAGCCAAATGTCCTTGTAGATCTTCTCATGCAATTCGTTTGGTAATGTTTGAATATTAGTTTTCAAATGGGGTTTAAATACTTGTCTAGGTGTTGTCCAACGTTTCACTTCTAGCCAAGCTGGTTTCTTAAACAACATGGTATGCCCACTTCAATGACGAGGTCCCACTAAAGGTAGGTAGTGATAATCCGTAGACCATCTAGCATGTTCCAGGTAAGTGGAATCTGTCTTCTGCTACTCGTGAAGTGACAGACCGCAACTGAAGCACTTGACTTTATCCCCTTCGCCCAAGTAGATAAATCCGTCTCTTGCTAATTATTCGAGGGTAGGTCCTCCCAGATATTTAGGCCATTTTCCTCGGAAGGTTTGGAATCGACCTTCAAAGTCGCAGTATTCAGGTAATCGCACAGGGAACGAATATTCGTCTTTCACAGGTTCATTTAGATGAGAGTACGGTGAAATCCGCAGGAGTTTACTCAGTCTGGGATGACATCCGTAGTGTGGTAGCCGCATGGTATCATAATGATGACATTCGTTGGACTTGAGTCTTACGCTCGATACTTTCTGTGTGAAAGGATTCATCTTTCTCACTTGGTGTTGGTAGTTACAATAAACTATCGGTCTTGGATGTTGTTCCTTTTTATATGCTGGCCAATATCGACGTGACCGTACGGTAAGGTGAAGTGGTTGGGAAGCCGTACTCGCTTCTGATACACGATTTGATAGACCTTTTCCTAGGGCCGGCTGATGACTTGGTGTGTGGGTAAACGTACAGTCTTGTGCGGTTCGTTGGTGGTCACTTTAAAATTTCCATCCTGTCCAGACTGCAAGGCTTCTTTCAAGACGCCAAAGTTTACCACTTGACTGCTGCGATAATTGAGAGTCAAAATCATTTCACTTTACACTCCGTATGCACTTCACCTTTTTTGTCCCGGTATTCGTAGCCGTAAGTTTTGCGATCGCCACTTGCAAAACTTAGAATCTTGTCGTCGGGATGCTCGTCCGTCCAGGCTCCTAAACGGTCTCCTTCGATGACAGGCTGACGTTGACCTACTCGATCGATGTAGATGCAACTGTCCGTGTCAAAATACAGCACACGATCTCCTAATAGTTCTAAAGCTTCGTACAGTTTTAAGCGAGCATGGGCTGTCACGTAAGCTGCAGTGATGACATTTCCAAATTCGTCGGCTTCTACAAAGTCCAGTTCTTCTTCGTAATTGACTAAGATCAAGTCCTCACGAACGATGTCCACGTGTTTCATGTATTTGGTTTTGTCGTGAATCATCTTCAAGTAGCGGAAGGTTCTATCAAATACTCTGTCTTGGGAAAACACGATCGTTGTGCCATTTTGCCCCACAAACAATTCAATATCACTTTGGCAAACGATCGCCTTCCTTCGTTTTTCTCTACGTGGTCTAAAGTGCTCCGTTCCTGCTCCCAGTATTTCTCTTTGAATTTCTTTTGGTCATCGAGAGTGTGGCACCAGGAAGGATAGCCGCTGGCTTCTTGTTTCAGTTTCAAAAGGCATTCACGTAGTCTGCGAAAATGCCTTTTTGAGTCTCTTCGGCCTTGTGGTATTTTTCTGTCTTGGGAAAGTGGTAAATTTAGTACACTTCTAACAGTTGGTATCCCAGGTCCACAGCTTTAAACAATTCCACGCTGACCCACGTTCCCGTCAAGGCGCGTTCATCATGAGTGTGCTGACAAGGCTGGTCATGGTTGCATTTTTCGACACAAGTACGGCACAAGGGAAACATCAGATTTTCTTGGCAATGGTGAGGTAAAACGGGATGGTAAAAGTTCGTGGGGGGTAAGACATTGCACTCGATCAATCCTTCGTATTGTCAAATGTTGTCCAGGTCGATGTGTTTCGGCAGCAATTGCGGGTGCCCTGCGGGAAAGTGACAATATTTGCACACGTAATGATACAGCGAACACACGTCCAAGTATTTCATTTCTTCTCCTTTCTTCTTGCCTGTTTGGTACAGCAAACAGGTGGCATTCGTCCGTCCTCCGTACAAACTGTCCCGCGGGTTCAAAGGGCGCACCAGCTTGTAACTTTCCACGATGCGCTTAAACTCGGGATCCGTTTTCGAACGGTGATCGTACTCATGTTCCCACATTTCTACCACTTGGTATCCTTGCTCTTCTAACTTCAATCGCCGCTGATAAGTAGCCTGGTACAAGTCTTCCAGGGTACGTTGTAAAAACTGGTTTTTAGTGTCACGTTGAGGGCAGCAGATGGGACAACCGTGAAATAAGCACCCGTTAAACTCGTACACGATCTTAGGGTTTTCTAAGTCCCAGTCATCCACCGAATACCTTCCATTGGTCTTTTCACCTCCTCCGTTGCGAGCGTGTTAGATCCATTTGTTTTCCTTGTTGCACAAGTAATGTAACCAGCTTAGGGCTTTGACCAAGTATTGACGTTTGACAAAGTTCGTCGTTTCAAGGCTTATGAAAGCCAGGGTATTTTCGGGCATGAATCGTTGGCGGTACACTAAGGAACACGATTTGGCAATGGTGCAGGCTTCCTTCAAAGGATCGATCCTTCCGTGTTCCATGAACAGTTCTCGAAATTATCCACAGCAACGCCGTAACGTGTCCACGACAGAACGACACTACTTTAACATTTCTTCCTGAAAGTCGATGGGGTTCGAGGCGTGAGTGTGGTACCATGCGTAGAAAGCTTCTCGTTGTTCGGTACGCATGTTGTCGGGGTCGTAGTAGTGAGCCTCAGGCAAATGGGGTAGAACGGTATGTTGATTGGCTTCGGTATTGAAAAAGTGCGGAAATAGCCTTTGGCCATTTCTGTCATTCCAAACGTTTTAGGCATTCGACTCAAAGGCATGGCCAAGTAACTCATCGAATCTTTAAACTGCACTTGTCCCACTTGCATGGAAATGATTTTGACTCCGTTCAAAGTCACTTTAGGACGTTCGGTACTTTGTTCCGTATAGTATTTCAAATGAAACTGCCCATCGTATCCCGAGAAATTGTGAGCCATCACCGTGGCATGGCGATGCGAATCTCCGTAACGTTCGATGTCCTCTTGACTCCACGTCTCGTCGATAGGGTGTAAGATCAATTGGGCGAAATCGTTAAGCATATTTGGTCCCCGAAATATTTTTTCACGTCCTCCAGGAATCTTGCTACAGTGAGGGAAATGACTAAAGATAGGTTCTTGGATGCACTTCTCGCACGCTCGGTGAGCCACGCAGAAATTAGGAATGTGAATACCAGTCTCTTGCATGCATTCGAAATCGATAAAGATGAAATTCCCTTTCTTCTTCTGGTCATCTTCCTCTTCATGTTTGGAATG
This sequence comes from Megalonaias nervosa, assembly GCA_016617855.1. Lineage (NCBI taxonomy): Eukaryota > Metazoa > Mollusca > Bivalvia > Unionida > Unionidae > Megalonaias > Megalonaias nervosa. Next base: position 13,546 of record JAECUM010037199.1, read on the forward strand.
GTACTTCTGAATGTAGCATTCGTGTTCCAAAGTCCACGATTTGGTGACAAATGTGACATCGTTTCTTTCCTTGACATGTGTAACTTGGCACTATTGGTACGCATGCCTTGTCCACAAGTAGGGCACAATCTCAGGAGTTGGCAAGCACTTGCGTCTTTAGATGTTGCTGGTAACAGGTTGGACTGACAAAAGTGCGCTGACAAACTAGGCATTACACTCGTTCTTGTCCTTCGTCCAGACAATGTTTAGAGGCTAAACATCCTGAGCATTTGGATCCACAATGCTTGTGTTGCTCTCGATTGTTATAGCCATAGTCACATTTCTCACTGTAATAACTGTATCCTATGAATCCGGTGATACTGGTAATGGCATCAAAATGTTCATCGTGATGATAGACGTGAATGTATATTTCGTCTTTGAAATCTTTACCTCGAAACAACAGAGGTCCGCGCACTTCTTGAGGGTGAACTTTCAAGGTGTAGCGTGGAGCCAAGGCGTCTTGTAACTTTTGCATTTCAGGAATGCCACAGGGTGTGTCTTTGGATATCCCCGCTTGCTGTAACAGGAGTTCATCTTCTCCTCCTTGTTTGGCTCGGTCCGATTTTTTAATTGTTCGCTAAGCTCTTTTTCATTCTGCCGTGTCGTTCTTGTCGGCATACATTCGTCGCACCAAGATGGCACGGACTAAGCACATCTTGTCTTGAGTGTTGTTAATTTGTACGATGCTGCGCTTGATGCTGCGAAGGTTGTCCACCAATAAGATCTTTTTGCGTTGTCCTGTCCCTTGGGGAAGAGACACGTGGGTCATGAACTATGTCGCTTTTCCGTCAGTGATGTGAAACTTGTCGTTGGATTGTTGTACATGTTGAATCTTGTCGATGACTTTGGAAGGTGTCAATTCTGTCGGGCTGCTAAACTCGATCCAAACGGGGGATTTCAAACTTTGGCTTCTCATTGCTGTTTCAGTGTGGTTAACAAAGAATCCCACACATCGGTGATGAACCCTTCTGCTTTCTCCAGCGGTACGTCTGACTTGAAATCTTTAAACTTCACCGTGTACGTGTAGACCGTGGTTATAAATTTACAGGAGGAGCGTTTGTCGGTTTCTTGAATGTGGTAGCAATTTTCAGGGTTTACTGGCGC
>JAECUM010037200.1:0-43303 GCA_016617855.1 Megalonaias nervosa
AAAAAAAAAAAAAAAAAAAAAAAAAAAAAAAAAAAAAAAAAAAAAAAAAAAAAAAACCAAACAAAAAAACCCCCCCAAAAAACCAAAAAAAACCAAAAACAAAAACAAAAAAAAACAATTAATAAAAGATAAAGAAATTGGCACACTTAAAAGAATCCAAAGTCGGCTTCTGAGGTCAGCATGCTTTGCAATATAATTAACACAAACGGTCATTGATGTCTGCGTGTAAATAGTATAGAGATAAATAACTTGCTTTAATGATCCTTTTTTTAACCCGTGCTAGCTAAAAGAATGTCACTTGTACTCAAGTTAATGAGTTTTCAAATAATGATTTTTATTTCCGAGATACTGTCATACAGTTGACCTGGATATAATTCAGTCTTGGTTATTTTGCACCTAACACCATGTCATGCGCTAATGGCAGTTGTCTTCAAGATATCGGTTGATTATTTCCCTCTCATTTGCGATTTTGTTGGATCCAGTTTTCAGTCGGATAGCATATTGAAACCTTTGAGAACCAAACACGATGTGTTTCTCAATGTTCATGTCAATGAACAACATGTCGCGTGTTGTCGGACATAAGTGATACACGCTACTGTATGGAAGCCTACGCTACATATATGGAGTTCGTGGATATATTTTATCCTTTAATGCTCATGATGAAAAATAAGGAATAAATGATAACAATACAAGGTTAGTTTCTTTCTTTTCAATTATCAAATAAGCGTTTTGTTTGCCTATTTTAATGATACGTGAAGTGGGGGGGGGGGTACAAATTAAATACAAATTTATTTCGTTTCTTACGTCTTGGGATATATGACCTAGGTGAAAAATGTTTCACCATACGTTCTGGGACAGAAGAAATATAATTATTTTATCGTGTCCCAATATATACGGTAAATACGGTATGATATTTTATTACACCTTACTGAAAACCTTTAAAACTTAGAATAAATTCAACTGCCTTACTGAGACGCTCTTGTTAGGGTTGGCAGGTCTGAATGTTGAGTTCATCTTGTGTAGATTAGCATCAAGTCAACTTCAAAGTCATCATTATGAGCAGCTATTCAATTTTTTTTAAAAATGTTGTCAGTTTTAATTTTTGGTTTGTTTTAAATTCTGTGAGCGTAGCCTGAGTATAAACAGCTATTTCATTTTTAAATACAAAAGGAACATACAATGGAAGGTAAATATAATTTACTTGTTTCTATTCCTAATCCAGCAAATGCACACCCTAAAAATATCCACTTGAATATCAGTCTTGCGTCTGATTTTTAGAGGGGAAAATACTTTTCTTTGGATTTCAGCTAGAAGAAGAAGGAGTGGTTGTGATGGAACCCAGTGCTGTGATGCTTTTTGCAAAAAAAATCTCTGCAGTGGCAGGGAATGCCAGAACGGTACTGGATGTTTGCAGGCGAACGATCAAACTTGTCGAGAACGTTTTAAAAAGTCATTTTTACCATCATCTTTTTAATTCCACTCATAAATTTGAGAATATTCTTAAAAAGGTGAATGTTGCGTAAGAGTATTTTCTTTAATTGTTCTATATAGCAACTGTATATGGCCCATTTCCAAGAAAACTGACGTAAGTCTTCAAAAGTGAACATTGATTATCAGATTTATTTTATTGATAAGCTATTTAGTTAGTGAACCAGTCTTTATTTTTTTTAAAGAAAATGGCACCAGATGTTAAGTGAAACACCACCCGTAAATGTACTTACGCAAGCGTAAGTAGTTATATGGTACATTCACCCCAAACTCGTTGTGTGATATTTGATTTGTGAAAAAATGGCACTTTCAATATTATATTTGCATTGAATGCTTGCAGTTTACCTTGAAATTTTTTCTTTTGTTGTATTCTCAGTCATGATAAATAATTTGGGTGAACTAAATGGCTGGGGCTTAAAATGTTACCCTTGTGTATATGTGCATGACACCTTAATTATGTTTCCGGGCATTGTTTTATGGCATTTTTTATGAACAGGTGTAACTGTTTTTAGCTTTGTTGACATTGGACAACCTTCATTCAGTATGACTTGTATTTGTTACATAAGCAATCATGCATAATTGTCTCTAAAATGTTAATCTTTTCTTTCTTTATTATATATGTAGACTTTTAATTGCATTAGTATTTATAATATATGCAAATATTTGTGTTTATTCTTAGAATAGATTTTAGGGACAAGTATGTTTGCATGGTGGTAAAATGTGAACATTATTTATTTGTGTGAATGGTTAAAAACACTGAAGCTGATACCTTGACAGGTGCTGTTTGTGTGGGGGAAAAAAGGAAGGAAAATAGAAGAACCTTTTACACAATCTGCTGTACATATTAGAATGATAAATGTGACCAACATAAGAATTAATTAAGAATTCTACATAAGATTTATTCTTTTGACATGAAATATTAATTTACTAGCTTATATAACATGCTCTTATTTTGATCCCCAACATATCGCCATCCAAAAGAAATATAACTTATTATTAATTTGGAATTGAAGGTTTGTGTATTTTTTATTGAACTGGTGAAAATCTCATGAAATATGCAAACACAATGTTTCAACTCTAATAAACTGGTGATTGATAAGATGCTGTTGTTACATATTTTATCTGTTTTCTCAAATCTTCCAAAAAAGTAATGAATGCAGAATGCATTGAAATGTGTAAAAGAGGAACCATCAGGTGTCATAAATTAGCAAGTAAGAAAATTTTGAAGTAAAATCCTATGATTAGTATATATACATATTTGAAGTTATAGAATTGTTAATTTATAGCGATGAATGCTGTCAGAGTTAAGGTTTGTTTAAAGTTTGTTATATAGGTAATATTTGTATGTATTTGTGTATGTCGAGTCGTTGTATTTATGCTGCAAACCTTGCTTATTAGAGATAAATGAATAACTTTTAGTCATGCAAGTAATTTTTATTTAGTTTTATGTTGAAAGTATGTTTTCGAAAATGTGCATTTGAGGTCATCATCTCTTTTCCGTTTAGAAAAACAATAGCTAATATAATTTTAAAATTTTCTTAATATTTAAAATTTTTCTTCAGTTATAATTAACTGTTTATGTAAGCAAGAAATGCAAAGGTTTTATACCCTAATGATGAAATGAATTGTATCCTGCGTGACTTTGTTGAATGAATGCGGTACAATAGCTTTTAATGTATACAATGCAATCGTTGATATCTGTTGTAGTTCATACTTCACATTGATTTACTTGTGTTATGCATGATAGGATTTGAAGTATGCAGAAATTAAATTATTTCGTGCTAGTGCATCAATGAGTACGATCCACACATAAATAGGGTCATTGTACAACTGATAGGTGGAGCTTTTGACAATCTAGCAATTTTGCTTCTGATCTTATTTTGGTCAAATTAGGTAAATTAGCTTATGTCAACACAATCTGAAATGAATATAAAATGAGAAATAACTATGCATATTAATGGGATGGTCTTGCATCCGATTGGCTGAATTTCTTCCCAATCGAGACATGATATATCTATCCCAGTTTTGATCAAACTTTTCAAATAAACTTACATCATCTCTATATCAGACATGTTTTACTATGAGCAAGATCTATCCATATTTATGAGGTTTGTTCCAGTATAACGGGATCCAGGGAAGGCACATTCATTGCGGAGTAGTTGCCCATAGATACAATTTAGAAGTTTCTTTCATTTGAGAAGAGTAAATAAAATACCAATGTGTGTATATTTTTTAAAAACTTCCTTCCTAGTATACCGTGTATGTTTAAAAGGAACAGCCTCGACCTAATCTTGTAATTGATTGGATGATCTTGTAAACATGCTCCAGACATCATTATTGAAGAAGTTTGACCATTGTCCAAGATAACTTCCAAAGTTTGCACTTCTATCTCAAATACAAGATGAAACCTGGTTGGGATTTGATCTAGCGAAGACACTGAATATAGATTCGTGAATGAGTTATTTATTAATAATATAATCGATCGATGAATGAATCCAACACTATACCATACTCATTGTGCATAAAGTCCAACATTGCATTTATGAGAATGATGTACACAGTGATCAACAATGGATTGTTACGTATAGGCTCGTTCAAAAGTAACAAAGTGACGTCAGGTGATGTCTTTATACAAATGTGAAGAGTTCCACGTTGAACCACAACTTGTAATGTTTCAATTTAGAATAAATTTTCATCGAATGTCTTTGTCACCTGTATAGTTCTCCAGGGAATAAATTATTATATTCTAAACAATTGATGAACTTCTGAACAAGCTGTCATCTATGATAAAACATCTCGAGCTCCAAAGATGTAAAAATACAACTCTTTATGGCACCTAATAGAAATATATCCTTCTTCATGAAGATATATTGTACGACTGAATATTTCACGTGGGCCAGGAAAATGACCTTGGCAATAACCAATCGTTTTCGCGTAGTGTTTACTCAAATCGACAAACCATGGCATGCATAAATCATGCTTATGCGAATCATACTACGTTTTATATAAACATAATATCTCTTTCAAACATGTCAGATCCCGTGAAAATAATCATTACAATAAAATGTAATGATACAAAAATAAAATTAAAAAAAAAAGAATTTAAAATTAACATACAATTAATTAAATTACATATTCGTAACACTTTCCCCCATAAAGAAAAAAGAAAGATTTATGTAATAAGTTTTCTTTTTTACCATATGTAAACTATACATGAGGTAAAGAAAATTACATAAGAAGAACTCTTATGAATTATGCAAAGTGTATATGGAAATAATATTTCTATACACGGGAAAGTGCATCTGCAATCAAATTGTCTTTTCCTTTGATGTGCCTGATGTTGAGATTATATTCTTGCAAAAACAAACTCCACCATAATCATCTTTGATTTTTATTTTTCATCTTGTCGATGAAAGTAAGGGGGTTGTGATCACTAAACACAACAACCGGAGAAGGAGCGGAGCTAAAGTAAACTTCAAAATGCTGTAATGCCAGTATTAAAGCCAAACATTCCTTCTCGATTGTTGAGTAATTTCTTTGGTGCTTATTTAATTTCTTAGAGAAACAGCACACTGGGTGATCAATACCATTTTTATGTTCTTGGATCAATACTGCTGCAACAAAAACATCACTTGCATCCACAGATAATTTGAAAGATTGATTGAAATTTGGAGTTGTGAGAAGGGGCGCACTCCTGAGTATGGCTTTTAATCTATCAAAAGCCTCCTGACATATATCAGTCCAAAGAAACTTGTTTTTCTTACTTAACAAGTTTGTTCCAGGTTCAGCAATATTGGAAAAATTGGAACAAAACTTTCGATAGTATCCGGCCATACCCAAAGATCGCATCATTTGCTTTTTACTGACAGGCACAGGAAAATCAGAGATAGCTTTGACCTTAGGATCGATAGGTTTAACTTGACCATGTCCCACAATACGTTCTAGAAAAGTTACACAAGCACAGTAAAACTCACTTTTAGATAAATTGATTGTCAAATTTGCATTAGTGAGTCTTTCAAAGAATTTCCGAATCGTGGCTAGATGTTCTTTCCAGGTGTCACTGTAGATGATGACATCATCGATGTAAGCATCACAATTATCTAGACCAGAGGTAATCATATTCATCATGCGTTGGAAAGTACTTGGGGAACCCTTCATCCCGAACAAGCATTACTTTATATTGATAGAGTCCATCTGGAGTCACAAATGCCGAAATTTAATTCGCTCTTTCCGTTAGTGGAATTTGCCAAAATCCTTTCAGAAGGTTAAATTTAGTGACATACTTGGCATTTCCAGTTTTATCAATACAATCATCGATTCTTGGTAACGGAAATGAATCTGTTTTTGTCACACTGTTCACCTTCCTATAATCAGTGCACATACGGAAAGTTTTATCCGGTTTCGGAACAAGTATGCATGGTGAACTCGAATCACTTTTACTGGGCTCTATGAAATCGTTCTCCAGCAAATACTGAATTTCCTTTCTCAAGTATTCCTGTTTGAGAGGGTTCATCCTGTATGGGTGTTGTTTCACAGGTTTTGAATCTACAATTTCAAAGTCATGAAAAATTTTGTTTGTCCTCATAGGAATGTCTGGAAACAAGTGCTCATATTTGAATAATAACTGTTTAAGTTTATTTCTTTCTTGCTGTTGTAAATGTAAAACTTTCTGGTCCAGATCTTTCATAATTTCCGACTTCCGAAGATTTGTTGTTCCAAGATCAACAGTGTCCAATTGAATTTCTTCACTTAAATGCTCAGTTGGTGGGACATGTACAACTAAATTAATTGCATAATATACTTGGCTATACTCCTTTAACATGGTAATGTGGCAAAGATGTTTTTCTTTTAGCGTACCAGGAGTGTTTATGACGTAATTTAAATCATTTACCATAATACCTGGCCTGAAGGGGTTTTTGTGGAATGGGCAAGAGAGCTAGAACTCTATTACCAGGCTTAAAACTTCTATCCCTTGAGTTTTCATCATATCTTGATTTCACTCTGGACTGAGTAGAGTGCAGATTTGCTCTTGCGACCTCACAAGCCTTTGACAACTTGTACTTAAAATCAGAAACATAATCAAGAAGATTGAGCTTAGTATCTTTATTGGAAAGAAGTTTCTCTTTCAATAGTTCCAAAGGTCCACGCACAGTATGTCCGAAAACTAGTTCAATGGGACTGAATCCTAAAGATTCTTGAACGGATTCCCTAACAGCAAATAAAAGTAAATGAATGCCATCATCCCAATCTTTGTTCGTATCAAAACAATATGATCGAATCATATTTTTCAAAGTCTGATGAAATCTTCCTAAAGCCCCTTGGCTCTCAGGGTGATAGGCAGAAGATTTAAATTGTTGAATGCCTAATTCGTGCATAGCTTGCTGAAAAATTTCAGACATGAAATTTGACCATTGATCGGATTGGACAGATTTGGGAAGGGCAAATTGAGTAAAAAAACTTCATCAAAGCTTTTACTATGGTTTTGGTTTTCATATTCCTCAAAGGAATCGAATCTGGGAATCTTGTTGGCGCACACATAATGGTCAACAAATATTGATTGCCTGACGTGGTCTTAGGTAAGAGACCAACACAATCTACTATAATTCTGCTAAATGGTTCGTCAAATGCAAGAATAGGTTGCAGATGCGCCTTAGGTATCTTCTGATTGGGTTTTCCTACCATTTGACAAGTATGACAAGATCTACAAAATTTGCAAACATCACTTTTGATATTTGGTCAATAAAAGTGAGTCAAGATCTTGTGATAAGTTTTATTTATCCCTAAATGACCAGCCAGAGGAGTTTCATTTGCCAAACAAAGTATTTCCTGTCTGTAAGATTTTGGAACTACAATCTGATAGTTCACTGACCACTCGTCATTAGCCGGTACCTTGGGAGGCCTCCATTTTCTCATAAGAATTCCATTTTTAATGAAATAACAGACAGGTACATCAGTGGCTTCAGTTTCACTAATGTCCCTCTGAAACAAACAGGAGATCTCAGGATCTTTTTCCTGTTCGACGACAAGTGATTGTCGTTTATCACCCTGATTAAATAAAAGAGAATGAGTATTTAAAAGCGGATCACTGTGATCAATACCTTTTGATTGATCCAGATTAGAAGTGAAAGTGGCCTCATCAAAAGCCTGACCAATACATGCGTCAGCTAAAGGAATATGTTCCTTATCAAAATCATTCTCAAGAGCTTTCTTTGCCATAGCTCTGGTAACTGCACAAGGTGGGTATAAATCAGGGTATTCTTTCTCAATAGGATCAACTTTCTTAGACTGCCAAAGGATCCCTTGAGAGCCTTCTCATTTCGTTGGTCCTGAATCTTTGGTCCCTCACTGCAATAAACCAATATCATCCTCTGAGACAACGTCGCCAATGACAGCAACATTTGGGTTAGTTGAAACCTTACCGAGTTCAATGAGTCCAATGAAACAGCTAAAATTACAATGACTGGGTCTTGTAGTATATGAGGTAAAGTTAAATGCCAATACAGTAATATAATTGCACATGCATGCACAAAAAGTGGTTTTGTTATTCGTTGAATTATTAAATTCGTATATTGTTTGACAAGAATAATCTCACTGGATTAAAAGAATTCTAACCTTTCACATTCTTTAATGTATGCAACGTATAATGAATTACCTGTCTTTTTACTTATAGAAATAGCATACTTTAAACAGACAATAGTCCATCTGATAGCATGGTATTATGTGACATAGGTTGGACTCTCTAAAATTTACAATAAATTTTGAACCACCAAGTATTTTAAACAATTTTATCACAGGAAGGATAGGAAGAAAGAATACAATTTCATTTTCACACACCTCTACGGCTAAACCAAACTCTGTATTTTGAAATTATCAGAACTAGAAACAACAACCACCCTCTGGTAATGTTGTATGTGGTAATGAAACCAGAGTACATTTTTTGTTCATATATCAAGCCTTGACGTTAAGTACACACAATTACTTTTATCACCCCTTTCTCTCTCAGTCTCAGAAACTGTATTTTCAAAATGGCACATTTTAATAATACATGTTTTAATATTGATGTGTACAGGATTGTGAGGTTAATTTACACGAGGATCAAGATTTTTATATGCCTGGGTTAAATTGGATGTATTATGTTATGGCATTTTCCATCCGTCTGTTATCATTTACATGTTCAGCCGATAAATTTCTGATGGTAGAAGATTTTTGTTTAAATAAAAAAAACAAACAAAAACTTTATGTAAGGATATAGCATGATTAGAAGAGTTGTTCCACATAGCATAGCCATGCCATGTGCCTTGAGATCACGGTAACGACATGGGAAAATGTAATTGAGTGACTTGTATCCTTATCTGGAACATAACGTTTGAAGCACAGAAGATATTTTAATGCATCTTAACTATGGTTAATTGTATATAATATACAGATGGTGTGAAACACGACGTCTCTGCCTCCATATCTAGGTCATGGCAAAAGAAAATATAAATTACTGACCACTATCCATGTATGGGTAAAACATTTGAACTAATGAAGCTGTTTTATTGAAAATTTAACCTTTTATATAGTTTAACTTAACATTGTGTCGAAAATTCATCCATACCCTCTGTCTTAAGGTTAATGTCACAACAAGGGATAATGTATGTCCTTACACATACTTACTTTTTAAACCCTACAGATCTTTTGATGAAACCCACCTCCACACCTTATGGAATAGTCAAATCACTAAGCTAAGAGGTCAAGGTCGTTAGTTGGAAAAATGTCACAAGACGAGGCACATCATATGCTATTCGCAGTACTCATGCTTCTTGCAGTTTTACTGTAAAGTTAATTTACAAGTGAAGTTTTGGTCAAAACTTTCAATGTTTTGTTGGAAACTACATCGAATATGGGGGGTTGGGGCTTAATGATATATATTAGCTTGATTGATGATAAAACGTTGCCATACGATGTCACCATGCCTGGTTATTGGCGTTTCATCCATTTTAATATAATGTTTCATATTTGTTTATTTTTCTGTAATTACTCCTTCATCGTTATCAGCCGCAACTGTTTGTACGTGCACTAGAACACCATGATGGACTAGGCAGAACTTAATGAGCGTTTGCTTGTGAAAGAATGGACAAGAGAAGAGGGGAGGGAATTTTTAAAGAATTAGATAATAGTGAAAAGTAATAAATTATGATGAAATATGTATTTGTATGTGGCAGGATTAATGGAGAGAGAGAGAGAGAGAGAGAGAGAGAGAGCATTATAAAACACCTGACAAATGGTGAAAATTGATATAAATATGGTGAGGAAGTGCGTTTGAGAAAACTGATTGTGAAAAAAGTAGGAGTGTAAGTAGAAAAAGAATGTTAAAATCTGTACATGTGTTTCATGGATTTGTGTATCTCTGTGTGTGTATGCGAGGAGAGAGAGAGAGAGAGAGAGAGAGAGAGAGAGAGAGAGAGAGAGATGAAATATGCAGTGCCCTATACTTTGAAATGACAATACCAAACGGCTTTTTTTGTAAATATAAGCACTTTGTATTTTCAAAACTCCAACCTTTGCTGTATACAGAAACTGTATTATCAAACAATGTTTCATATATGTGCAAATGTCTGCATTTTCATATTCAAACAAAATGTTTTATCCTTTCATGGATAAAATAAGTTTATATTATTGAAAAACCACACACGTAACTCATTTCTACTATTAAACAAGAGAATACCCACGTTGTCCTCGGTTACTCGCACATCCCGTCTTACTCACAAACATAGCCTCCTCTCATCATAGTAACTGATGAAACCTATAATTATATTGATTTGCTTTTGTGGTCTTGTAAAAAATAATATTTTGGTCAATACCTGTGTTCGTGGATTGTATCAAGGCCCTATTATTGCTCCTTTGATCTTGAATTTCACTGATTTTTGCAGCATCCACCATATTCACGAAAACTGGTACCCAATCAAAACGTTTGAATTCAGTGTATGCCTTAGAGTACATGTACAGCCATTTCCAGATATTCCAAAAGAAATAAATCTGTCACTAATATAGAATGTTATCAACTTCATTTTTAACATTGGCACACCGAGATTCAACATGCTTATTATAGCTATCATCTCCTTTATTTCGAAAAGGTGCAGTTCTGATTATAATTAAAAAATTACAAAGCAAAATAAATAAAAATAGAATACAATTTTATGAAAATTAAATGATGAGTAGTGAAAAGTATTTGCAAAACGATTTAGGTTAAAAAAAATACAGGTCCGGTGTCCCAGTATTGAATGAGTATCGACATCAGCTTTTGCATACAATAAATGCCTTTATAAAGAAATGAACTAAACATTTCTTTTTCCGTCTTTTTTAAACTCATTGGTGAGTAATCGGAAACGAACACCATACAACACGTTACCTCCAAGCTTGATTATGTTCAAGCGTTTTGACAAGTACCTTTTAAACCATTTGATTTTTGTTTGCACAGGCGTGCTGATGACCTTGTTTATCATGAAAATAAAGGGATTCAGGTTTAGAATCCTGCATAACGAAGGTAAACAAACATATGAAAGGTAATTTACACAGGACCATATTTTTGGACGCAAGCGCAATAAATTGTTATGGTAAAACTCCTTGCTTTTTGTAATGTTGTCGAGTACAATAATCTAACCACATCTAATATAATAAAATAATCCACTTTATAAAATTATTGCGCGTGAGGTAGGTATTGTTCGTGGTTACGGAACTAGTTTTTCTGCCAAACGGTCAAAAGGTCAAAATTGGTATCTACTCCTAAACAAGCAGGGTGATTATCGCAAATTTTTCAGAAAGGCTATATCCTTACAGAGAGTTAATGACGATCTCTCATTTTTTAGTGAAATAACAAATAAACATATAGAAGAGTTTAGCTTTTCATGGACATTATGATTCACTGATGGATAGTTATGTAAAAAATTAAACCTAACAAAACATGGTTAATAGGAAAGTAAGTCAGTGTATGTAACACATAACATTTCCCTTCCTCGACCCATGAGTTCACTAAATGTTAATGTTTGTTTCTGCTGAAGAACCCCCAAAGCATGTTCTCACTGGCTTGTTTTGAACGCTAATCTGCCTTTACGATTGGGGCCGATAGAGACATTCATCATCGCACCAAATCCACCTGAAAATAGAAATGATGAATGCAGTATTTGACTTTTTCTGACAAAAAAAGTTTAAAACCTCTGTAGCTCAGTTGGTAGAGTATTATATCCATACACCAAGGGTTGTGTGTTCAATACCCACCCAATTCATCCTGGGTTGGTTGCTTCGACGTTTCATTGGAAAAAGTACCTAGCTCCCTTTAGAAGAAAGAGCCGAAAGAAAAATCTTTAAAAGTTTCTACGAGTCGTAAAATGTGTTTGTTTGCCCTTTTTGAGGACACATTATATTGCATCCTCCTTAAACAGAACTACTGAGACATGTGCTAGACCTGATTATATGCACCATTTTGAGACAAAATGAGTAAGACAGGATCAAAAATAGAAAATAGAAAATAATCTGATCAGTAAAATGGAAGATTGAGGTCGAATGTAACAGGGAAGACTGAGGTCGAATGCAACAGTGAAGATTGAGGTCGAATGTAATAGTGAAGATTGGGGTCGAATGTTACAGTGAAGTGACAAAGCACTTCATCAATTGGTAAACCTTTACTTAACAACGTTCTTTGTTTACAGCTAAGTTTGATTACCAAAAATGATATGAAGATCATAAAACGATAAACCAGCTAGATTCATCTGATCAAATACTCATTTTCGCAGTAATTCGGAATCCTATCAGTATTCAGTTGATCCGCCAGAGTCGGCCAAAGTACATTAAGTTGTCTCATTTTGACATTATACGTGTTCTATACTTTTTGATGTTTCATTAATGCAGTTCCTATTGCCTGGCCCACACGATACATAGGTACAGTGATGTGAATTCTCTGTGTGTGGCTTTTAAGAGTGAATTACAACTGCTATATGATGCACTTCTGATCTTTTATTGCCGCACTTATTTCTTGAGTTGATTAAGTCCCTTATCAATGTTTTACCAGTAGGTGAAGCCAACTAGTAATTCTTGTTGACCTATATCTGCATGTTTTGGGATTGCATGTAAACATGGGGGCGAATGCAAATTATTGCAGTATATGTGAGCCCCTTGCAGGTTCCCAGCTATATTACCTGATAACATTTGAGGTGTCCCCGGTATGTGACTGAAAATTTATAAAGGATTTTAAAATTTAATGTGGCCCGAAAAGGTCTGTGGTGTTGTATCTTAGTAGAAAATCAAAACAAATTTGGATATAAACATTTATCTGGATAGTACTTTAAAATTTGGGGTTGATCTCTCTCCCTGTCATATTTGGTACTTGTCGGGGTACCCGGTCTGGTTCCTCGACGTTTCCAAGATCTAAAAATTGAGATTATGGGGGTCGTACTTCCCAGACAGAGACAAGATGTCTAAAAGTCAGTTTCCTTCTCCCTGCTTCTTATTATTGCTAAGAAGAAAGAGACGAAAATATGCTTACCACTCTTCTTTAAAAGTATAAATTCCTTATATATTTGGTATGCGGTCAAATTTGAAAACATTCACAGAATGTGAATTATTATAAGTATAACTTGCGTACAATTGAGTATTCTAATTCTTCATTTCAAGTTCCCCCCCCCCCTCCCCCAAGGTTTAGGTGTTTAATATTAAGACAGCCATACAATATTGACAGACTTTGTTAATGCGCTGATTGCTACTCTTTAGTACAAATAGAAATATTTAATTATTCAAAAGCATTCATAGTTCACTAATATTCACCACTCTTAATCGGGGAGATTATTTAACTATTTCTTGAGAGTCTGATAACAGCTACATCATGATAATCTTTTAAGCAAGTATATAACACTGTTCTGAGAGTAATTGTTTTTTCGTTTCCTCGGTGGAGGATACCCCGGTAAGAACAACCAGGCGGCGAAAAGCTACTTGCAGCTTTCTCACATACCCACACTGGCCAGGCCTGAGACTAGAACTCACGCTGCCAGAGGTGATATAGCAGTGATTGGTAAAGGCCAGCGCTTTAGACCACACGTCCACCAGGGACCCCTACAAATTTAGTTGTACACGGCTTATTATGTGACAAATGCTTTTTAATTTCGATTCGAATTCCATTACTCAAACAGGTGCATGCTAAGTAAATCCTCTACTATGCTTTAAGTCAAACAATAAAGTACTTCGTTTGATAATTGATTATCCTTCTCTTACCTTTTTCATAATCAGATTCTTGTAGCAAGACATCAAATTCCTCATCAGTCCAAGGTTTGAATTCTTGATTAGGTATTTCCTTCAAGAGCTCTGCCTGCATCTTAAATGCTTGCAACATCTCAACTCGCTTTTGCCATCCGTATTTAGCTTCTCTCTTTTCGGCTTCTATGAGTAGTTCTATGTATTCTATTTGTCCCAAAGGATTCTGTTTTAAGGCTTTCTGATTTAATTCATTGATACAGTTTCTGGCTTGCTTGATCAATGAGAAAACATTTCCGCATACCTGATTAAATTGCACCTTCACTTTTCGTAAGTAAATAGAATGCTGTCTTTCTTTGTCTCGAGCGATTTCATATTTTTTCTTTAAATCTTCAAATGCTTTTGTGACCTTTTCGGGGTAGAATTCAAAACGGTATGGATTATTTACATGATGTGACCAAATACATCGTTTGGGACAGCTGGTGCAATAGCCAGAACTATCCATAGCCGAACAATCACGTTTGTTATCGTCATTTGGAATCTTGCACGGGTAATGACATGTTCTATTACATGTTAAGCAATTTGTTGTATATTCACCTGCAGCTAAATTAATTTTTCTCTGATGAATTTCTTCAACTTCATACTGAAATTCTTTGTTTGCCTCGATGTCAGCCATGTGTTGATCAATGATTATTTTCTCCTGCTTGATTGTATTGATCACGTGTAAGCCTTCCTGCATTTGTGGCAGCAGTCCTTGAAGTGTTGCTTCCAGCTTTTTTCTTGCATTTAACACGTCAGCAGTGAGTTGAAGACTTTTTGTTTCTGTTTTGTCAAGCTCATCAAAGAATACCCTGAAGCTTTCCTTCCCCATGTTCCAGAACATTGGTCCAAATGGTACTTTCTCTGGCCGTTCTGTACTGACAAATAGCGCCGAGTTGTTAAATTCAAATGTGTTTTTGAACGGTACTTTTGCAGCTTCTAAGGCCTTTATTACGGGTGGATCAGTGCCATCCGCAAACGTTATGAGTACGAATATGTTCTTTGATATATCTTTGCCAAAGATAGAAAGAATAGAGTCGAAGATGTAGGTTTGATGTGGTGTCAGTCTTGACAAAGGTGCTTGTGTCACAAAGCATACAGCATCCAGAGTTTCAATGCCCTGCGGAGGAGGCATCGTGAAGAAATCCTTTATCTGATCAACTGTTGCTTGGTCTCGTTGGATTCCCCTAGTATCTCCAAAACCAGGGGTGTCTATGATGTTTAATATATAATTCGTTTTTCTTGTGTCTGGTACGTGCATTGTGTAGCATGTAATCCAGTCAGTCTGGGATTGACTCTGAAAATATGAATATTACAATGCAGTAGTCAAGAACCACAAGGAATCGACTGCCTAGAAAGATTTTGTAATATCTGCACCTCGTTCGGTATGCGTCGGTTATACAAACAGATCGAAACATAGTCTGGAACAAGGATAAATTACCATTCTATTACCCCGTTAATATTAAGATGCCTAAGGAACAGATATGAACATCCAGTTGGAATTAACATTAGAAAAACTTTATATACTCACTAATTAATAGCGTCAAACTGCAAACGGCATGGCATAATGATCCGACAGATCAGGGTCTATGTTGTTTGTCCTACTAATGACTACTACCAACAATGCATAGACCAAGAGCTGTCGGTGCATCAGATCTGGGTCTATGCACTTTACAGTTGTATTTCACTTATAAGATAGTAATAACGTTATGTAGTGTCGTAATTTAAAACTGATATCAATATTGTGTACCACAGTGGTTCAGGCAATGATTGATACATACTTTGTATTGATATTGGCAAAGCATCAAACAGACCAATATCTATTTTAAATTGAAACTAGTGGCTTTAAGATTTAATCTTTTATGTCGATGTATACCGCTGTTAATCTATCGTGTGATGTACAACTATATTCACCATGGTTTCTTGTCTCGTTATATTCAACTGTTTTCTTCTGTTTGTTAGTTTGTTTGTTTTACAAGACATTAGTGGCTTTAATAGTGTTATATTGAGTTTTAAAAAGAAGTATTATTATCGTACAATACGTGTGAAAAAATATTTTTGCAAGTTGAAGAAATGCATCAAGCGCAAGAATCAAACTTCAAAGTAGATGGGAAATAATTGTTTTTGTCCATTTCGATATACACTACTTTAATTTTCTTTATTGAAAAAACAATGTCCTGACGATGAGGTTCAGTCGATTTTAATATTTTACCTGGTCACTTTTCTTCCCTTTTTCCTCGTCCACGAGGTCAATAATGGTAAATCTAGATTTATCTTCCCAGTTCACACCCAGCAGGTAATTCACCATCCCGTCAATCAGAGTACTTTTTCCAGATCCAGTAGCACCCACAACCAATATGGTCTTCTCACTTATGGTGTGAATCCCTTTCTTCCCTACAATATAGTACAAATGAAAACAAAATAAAGATGAATTGTTGTAACTCGTGAATTGTGAAAATTCTTGTCTTACATGGTTAGGAGGTAGGCAAAAAGAAAAGTCAATATTATAAGTATGAAGACTGAGTAGATAATAAATCAGAAATAAAATTATGAGTGCGCTGGAGAGTAAACTTGTTAATATTATCTTTCCCTATGAAAGTGACACACGCACACAGACATACATGTCTATCTATCAACACTCGTTTGAACGCAATGCAACAGATCACGATTCTTGTGTATCGCTAACAAATTGCTCAGAATGGGTTTCCAG
This sequence comes from Megalonaias nervosa, assembly GCA_016617855.1. Classification (NCBI taxonomy): domain Eukaryota; kingdom Metazoa; phylum Mollusca; class Bivalvia; order Unionida; family Unionidae; genus Megalonaias; species Megalonaias nervosa. Next base: position 16,463 of record JAECUM010037200.1, read on the forward strand.
ACTAAAGTCAGAGTCTTACCGGCACCCTCAGACATCCCAGTATCATTATGTACTGTAATAGTCTCGACAAATAATTGTTTTAAACAGCAATTGTCTTTAATGTATTATGCACACTTTGACTACAGCTATGTTGTTGAAAAGACACGTGATAACTGATATTAGATCAACTCGATTCACATGCGAAACTGGAGACACCATAGTAAGAGGAATCACATAATGCACATTTCCCATTAACAATTCATATATTTAAAATGAGTTTTAATTTGAGATTTGGATTTTAGAAAAGGAACTCTGTCTCTGTCTCTCTCTGTTTCTGTCTGTCTGTCTGTCTGTCTGTCTCTCTCTCTCTCTCTCTCTCTCTCTCTCTCTCTCTCTCTATATATATATATATATATATATATATATATATATATATATATATATATATATATATATATATATATATACATTCATTGTCGATTTGTTTGGTTTTATGAGGTAGTATTAATTACAATCGAGAACTTGTGACTTCCTTCTTTTATGTTACTGTCTGATATATTTTAATATTCATGGTTTATCGGGGTATTCTCTTTTTGCACTTATCAAAGTCTTTTACGTTTATTCTCTGCTATATTTAAAAATGATTTATAACTGCTTTCGAAAAACGTGTTCTTTTATGAAAAGCCGAATGAACGCGCAGATTTATTTTTCATCCACTGGACAATTGGAGAGAAGATTTATATAAATGTATTATCAAAAAAGAACAGGTAGGAAACCTACCAAAAATGCATTTCCTTGTTTTCGATTTATGATTGACAGATTTATCGTTTCTGCTCAACGGAAGCTTATAGATCGCCGGCTGACCATCTTTAATCTTTTCAGCATCAGGGAGGATATCGTCTAACATAGATTGTCTAGTCACGACGTGTCTGCAGATGTTACTGAATGGCCCTTCCTCGCCGTCGTCAAATATGGCTCGCACTTTAAATTCATACTCCGTTCTGCTTTGCAATCCCTGTACGAGTAACGAATTCGAATTATCCGTGGTGTTTGCGGTATACCATTGCTTTTCGTCTTTTATTTTGTACTTCATTTCGTAGCGCTGAATATCATTTTCAACGCTTTTTGGTTTATCCCACGCCATTTTGACAGAATATGACAATCGATCATTGCAGCGGAGGTTCCTCGGTTGTTTTGGGTCATCTTCATTCTTTAATCCTTAAAATAAACAATAAAAAATCACATGGTTGTAAACTGTATGTGAAACAGTGTAGTGTAGAAATTAAATACAAACTGCCGCACAAAATCTGGTTTTTGATAGAATTTTTAAAAGAAATTTAGTAAGATAGTATCAAAATTGCGGGACTGTAGCTGTGTATACATGCATTTATGTGCGTACCTTTGTTATTATGTACTTACATACGTACACATGCATGCTTGTATGATCGTAGCAATAAATGAACATATCGAAGTGTATATGGGCAGGTAGGTAGATATGCAGACAGGTAGATAAGTATGGCTGATTGGACGGAGAAATGGATTAATTATAGGGCATAATATTTGTGACCGTCATGTGTAAATGTCAACAAGAGAAAGGTATATCTTTATTGGCAGTAAATGTAAATTTTATATAGTGATGAAGTAAAATAATCCATATTTCATGTAAATATGAACTTTGCACCGGGTTAATCCCTGACAATACCATTACAAGAGAACGATCTGCCATGAGAGAGTAATGTCCATCTGTTAAACTAAGGGAGACGATCGTGCGATAAAGCACATAATAAATGATTAATAGAATAAGAGAAAAACTACTTATCTTTTTTTCCAATCATGATCATATGATTAAGATTAGTGAACTTATACTATAGTAATTCCATTAATTTTCTGTGAAAGATGTCTACAATTACAAGCAATTAGTTCATTTTGTATTACCTTATTTCTTTAACAAACAGTTATGATTTAGGACCATTACATGCTACCACACAATTGCGTACAATATTGATGAGGTACTGTTCATACAAATATTTTGATATCATACTGCCTACAACTACTTGAGAATCTCGGTTATAAAATGAACTGTCGTTTAAAAACATCAAACCTCTGTCGTACTTTGTGTATTGATGTTTCTTATGGTTTGAAAGGCATTGCTGTCAAGTTGTGTCTGTTCATCGAATGTTGCATTTGGCAGGTGATTATAGCTGACTGCTTTCCAGCATTGATTTCTGTCATCCTTTAAAATTAGATTCGAATTTAAGGACATTGACCTGGGATACTATATGTTCCTCATTATTGCGAATATCTTATAAAAAAGGCACTCCGATACGACTTTTGCAAATTTGTTCAGCTAGAGTGAAAATTATTGATGGTTTAAAAATAATTTCGGCGGATTCATTGTTTGAGGGATTTGTTACACCAGATGAGAAAGAATTTAAGACGCATTTAAGCAAGTACATCCCAACAACAGTTTGAAAAGGCATTATCAAAAATAAAAAATATAATGAGAGCAGGAAAACTATTTCATTCACAGGAACGGAGGACGTTTGTCCCTTCTTGTCTTTTGGTGGTTCAGAATTAGGTATGCTTACTTTAGCATAGCCACACGATATCACACATTAGGTATGGTTGTTTTAGCATAGCCACACGATAACACACATTAGATATGCTTCCTTTAGCATAGCCACACGATATCACACATTAGGTATGGTTGTTTTAGCATAGCCACACGATAACTCACATTAAGTATGGTTCCTTCAGCATAGCCACACGATATCACACATTAGATATGCTTCCTTTAGCATAGCCACACGATATCACACATTAGGTATGATTGATTTAGCACAGTCACACGATATCACACATTAGGTATGCTTCAGTTAGGATAGGTACACGACATTAGATATAAGCACACGATATCACACATTAGGTATGCTTCATTTAGCATAACCACAAGATGTCAGAAGTAAATTTGCAAGAGGATGCTTACCATGAGTAATAAAGGTTCATTAGTCGTACTTTTAGTTATCTGATCTATCTTCTGTTCATTTCCAACAATTATAGCGTTAAAACTTAATCGCTCTTTGTAATAATAAGTACAGTTTGGATATTTTATGTGGATTTTACTTTATAAAACATAAGCATGAACATTCTCCTGACAGGTACCATGACTGTGTAGAATTTTAACTTATCGATCAAAATGTATTACCCACATTAAAATAGTAGTCATTGTTAAAGCATACCTGATGCATATTCCAGATTGGTGTTCAACCATGTCATCCAGGTAGCCATCAATAAAACTGTTGGCAATGTATGGTTCGATTTCATTAAAATACATCCAAAGGTTGTGGGCATCGGTCACATGCAGAAACGATAACTGATAAAATGTGACTAGTTTCAAGCTTTGAGCGGGTGGAACCTTATCTCTCTTGTTCTCTTTAATGACATGTTTAACGTGAAAACATACGATAAAGGCGATTTCAAATGTATAATTTGTGGAATACTTGCCAGTAGATAGCTGCTTAAATAGAAATTCATGTGCTGCGTTCCGTTTGCTCATCTTATAACGTCTTCAAGGACTGAAACAACAGTTGTTAATCTGTAAAACTTCCGACATGGATTTTAAACAGCAGAAGCTAATTAAACAACAATTAATGTTCTATTTGGTATAAAAGCATGTCAACACGTAAATAGTTCTAATTATAAAAAAATACAGACAATTAACGTCAAAGATGCAATAAATAGAACTTACCTTGTTACGGAAAGGACTACATAGCAGTAACAGATTTTAATTGACTCAGATGTGTATCCTCTGCGTCATGAGTTTTCGCCGGAGTCCAAATATTTCACTTTGTTTCCTTCATATTCAACTAATGGTTACAAAACTACGTGTACAACAAATGACTTGAGAATGAACATTTTATGCTACCGGTAATGGGAAGCACGTCACAAGTTTTCACATGTTACACTGTAGCCTACAACATTCGTCAAAACGTTATATTCACATGCTTCAGAATCGCGCAGTACAAGCCAGAAATAAAGTCACTCCACAAGTTAAACACTGTCTCTTTTCATTGCATATAACATTTTATACATTTTTTACCCTACTAAACAACATATATTAAATACTTAAAGTTAATAATTTTTGCAATTTGTAACAACAACTATGTCCATTTTTCATCTGATCTATCCTTCAGCTTATTAATTGGTACAACAAACAACTTACAATGTACTAATTGGTACAACAAACAACAACAACAGCATATTGATTGGTACAACAAACTACTCTTCTGATTTTTATGCTGGAATTTACTTTTTCAGTTACCATAAAAACGCATCTGTTAGATTCCGAGTGGTGTAGTTACCTATGGATTTACCCTTAAAAGCTGGCTTGGTCTACAACGTAAATCACGAAAATGTTTCCAAGGACCACAAATGGTGATACTTAATTGTTTTTCAATAGTATAATTAAGCAAGAAACAGCTTGACCACGTTACATTTGTTTTCTGCCAGAACTCGAGCAGACAGGCAAGTGAGAGACTGTAGAGACTGCATTTGTTGTAAATAACAAACAAAGCGTTTGCGAGACTGAAAAGATTTCATTATGTAATTAAATATATTTAGGAACATATGGCGATTCTTTCATTACTTACTAGTCTAAATGCAAGTGTATGGTCTCAAAATGTGCAGACGAGTGGGCAGAGTATTGAAGTTTATTTTTCATGCTTAGGCACGCACAACATTGCTGGTATATGCGTACATATTTTGAAATGTGTATTGAAAAATAATGGGCTCGAGGTCATCAGTGACGGACTATTAGAAGACAGTTTAACCAGATATATTTCTTTCACACAGTGAACATAAAAAATGTAAATAAAAATTCATTAATCTATACGATGCTATTTATGTAAGCTGGACACATTGCATGCTTTCATCAAGGTATAGACACCGTTTTCCGGCATGAATTCAGCATGGAACTTTCGCCGATTTATATTCCAGCTGAATATATGTCTTTTATAATAATAGGCTCATAAAACATAACTTTTATTGAACATTACACACAAAAAAATAAAATCTATACATTCTAAAGCTAGGGAATAGCATCGACAAATGGAATGGATGAAAAGAAAACTCTATATCTGTATTAAGAATGCCATAAACGTCAATCGCTGCGGGTGCCAAACTGAGTCTACATAATGGTGTCGTTGTCTCTGTTAACAGCATTATTTAAATCTCCGACTTGATGATCCTACTGAAAAGTCTGCATTTGCACCTGAGATTAGCAGAATGTTCTTTTAATTATACTTCGATATGAAGACAATGACAATTGAACTTGATACAAGGTGTGTAACCATGTTTATGTCATTACAGAGTATCGAACATTGTACCTTCTATAAAGAACTCACTTAGGTACTTTAATGAAGACACATCGTAAGTGCCAAATCAGTACCCTAGCGTTAATATGGACATCTAACTACTGCATTATCGATCCGTTTAACACGTGCTTAAGCTCATATTTTATTTAAATATCCAATGTGGAGAAGAAAAATAATCGAAAAACCCAACAAAGATGTACTTCAATAAATAACAAGTTAAAGTATTGGAGAAAGCATGGCTCGATCTTTGACGTAGAACAGTGGTTCCCAACCCCCTGGTTGTGACCTAAATATATCATAAGATTTGCGTACCATCTTCGCTGAATTTTCTTGTATAGGATGCAGTTGTATGATTACAGAAAACAAATAGGTATAAAAATAAATTTAATGCGCTATCACTACAACAGCAGTTGAGTTGCTATTTCTACAGGAGTGTCATGCAATATAATGAATATATCATAAGTTCATTTTGAATATATCATAAGTTCATTTTGAATATATGATAAGTTCAGTTTGATTATATCATAAGTAGCAAAACACTAAGACAAATTAGATAATTTAGTTTAAAAAAAAATCATAGCTTTTAGTCCTGTCCATCATTCAAAGTCATTAGTTTCATTAGCGACTGGACGGTTGCATGTGTAACTGGACTTTGCCTTACACGATTCCAGGTAAATCATCAATCATATAGTTATCTTATCGGGGATATATCGATTGTCGTTAAGCAGCATGGATTAGCCGAGTATATCTACTTTGAATCTGAGTCAAAGTAGGTCAAGGTCTTATTTATTTGATTTTAAAATCTTCCTTCGTTTATAAAGCAAGGAATAAAAGGTTCTGAGAAGTATTAAGCCTGTTCCTTTAATATGTAATATAGATTCCTGAAAATGTCACTGGTGTTCAATAAAAAATGATTTCTCTTTATTGAAAGAATGCAACATTTTCTTGTTTACAAGCTTGACAGCGATCTACGTTTCAAATCGTATCATAAGTGTATTACATACTATCAGGGTTCCTGAAAACTATCCGTCCACTCGTGACCGGGTATACATTGGCTGGACCAAGTAAAACTTTACTATATACTCGTTCCTCAGCCGAGTAGACGCGGATTCGCACCTTGAGAATAAGTTTTAGCGCATTTTCTTTCCTTAACAAGCGCAGAAATTAAACGTCTCTTAACACTTGGAGTGCATCGGTTATAAATAACCAGTGCCTAATTTTCCTACTTGTCGGGTTAGAACATGTTGTCATGGAATCGACTTCATTTTTTATATACAGATACCTGATGTAAGCATGATACTAAAATGGGTAAATATTATAATTATATTACGTTGTTATTTCACACTTAGCCACCAATTTGGTAATGGTGTTCAAACTGACAGTGACACCTGGTTGGACCTACGCATATTAGTTGATATTGAGACTGGCGTGGAATTCTCCTTTCAAATGCAAGTTGCTGACATTTCTCTTGTTGTGAAAAGTAATTACAAGTGACTACGTATTAATAAATTGGCACAGTCTTAGAAATACTGATGATATAGAGGAAATCGTGGCTCTGTCTCACCAAGTGAAAATCATAAACTTTTGACGCTCACTGAGTCTTAACTTCTGCCATATTTAACTCATAAAGATGAAAAGAAAAATTATGACAATTAGAGTACCAATAGGTTTCAATGTAGGTACGAATACCATTAAGAAATCAAGTGCTGCAAGTGAATCTGCAATGCCACGAGTTACAAACATTGTATTAGAAAATACTATTTTCATGTCTTTTACCCATTTTAGTATCAAGCTTGCATTAGGTATTTGTAGCTCTTTATTAAACGTAAGCCATGTAGTGAAAATGCTGAGTATAATGAGGCAGGGACAGGTAACTCTTTTTTGAGACCTAATACCCATTTAATCTTATATATTTGGTCTGGTGTTGAAAACAGAATCTCAATCCATAATTCCATATCGCTAAATCAACCTGGAACTGGTTTTTCACTAATGTCTGCACATGGATAAAGTTAAACCCAACTTCTATAAAGCCTGCTTATGTAATAATTACAAAACCGCATTTTTTTCAGAGTCAGGGGATAGAATTCATTTGATGTGGAATATTACTTAGTCTCGACCTAACGGTGTCGACAATTGGAATATGTCTTAGTCTCGACCTAACGGTGTCGACATATGGTATATGACTAAGTTTCGACCTAACGGTGTCGACGTAGTACTCCAACATATCAAACGCATTTTTCTGCAGATTTGAAACAAAACACACACACAATGTATGTAGTTTTATGTATTTTTCTACCACCAGATAGGAGATTTAATTCAAATCTACGATGGGAACGCTAAATTTCAACATTTACTTCCAGGTAGTGTCTTATGTATCAAGTAGCACTAAAATGCTTCTCTTTTAACTATATAACAGAAATCGAGTGTTTGTACCAGACCAAATCACTGAATATTATAATTTTAGCTGACAAAGTTTGTAAAATGACTTGAACATACCGGGTAAGGTTTTGCTTGTTTATTAAAACCCCCAAATATAGCTCTATTATAAGAACGCAGTTTGATTCTCCGTAGGGATGACATTCATTTACGCGGATCACCATACATACAATTATTTATGATAATCTTTGCTAACAATAGGGATTTGCATTAGGACAATACGCATTTTCATTTGACATCGGTATATTTTATATATGACAGACGCCATTACACCTATTCTGGCTTGCATTACTACCATAATCTGACGTCAGAGCACGTGATGTATGTCATGAGATGAACTAAATATATTACTGTATTCTCCACTGACTCTTATTATTTTACAGTGTTTTCTGACGGGATATAGTGCCATCACCTTCAACATCCAAACCTCTTTAAGTTCATTTGTTTTCGTTCCTTTTTATGAAGAGTTTGCAAACACCATTTTCATTAGATATAAATGAGAAATCAAATTGTGTTGTGTGAAGCAGAAAAAACTAAATCTGCCATCTAGGATCAAGTGATTATCAAAATGTGAAGACTTGGACCTTAGGCTTAGAACAGGTCATGTTCCAAGCCAAGTTTTAGCATGAGTGGTAGTCCGATAGTATAAAGCATCACACGTTATCACCGCGTACTTTAGTCTCTTATCTAAGCGGTACTTGATCAAACTAAATTTGTAGATTGTGTGCACGCAGACGTAAATAATAAAACAAGGTCAGCACCAATAGAAGCACAATAGATCTAGTTTGTTTGCAACCAAAGGAAATGAAAGCGCAGCAGACGATTCGTAAAAGCAACTAAACTCTTTAAAGTTGCCTGCGCTCCTTCACCATTAAAATTATATTCTTCTTCGTTGATATCCCTTTTGTGCTTCATTCATGGCCGTCCTAATATCGTGATATTCTTCACTATTGTTGTTCTCGTCGTCATCGTCATCATCATCATCATCATCAACTCATCATCATCATCAATAGGCATAGTCATTTTCATGGCCATATTTATCGCAATAATTATCAACACAACGTGTCGTCATCAGTACGACTGTTATTGTTACCACCATCATCATCATGATCATATGCCAGTCATAGTGACTATCATTGCAGTCATTATTGGTGATAATATCTAAAAATTAATTTCCGTTCAATTATTTTTATAGTTGTTGGAAATATGAATATAATTTTTTAAAAATTATATTTTCATGCTGCCTTCTAAAGAATGCCATAAATATACGTATGTTGAATTTCATTTTACATTGTCATTCAAGAAGACATTTTGCTACTAAAAATAATACACATTTTGACTATATGGCTCTATAACTATCCTTCAAAACAAAAATGGTGTGCTGTTTTCCATATGTAGTACACACATTTAACATAAAATAATAAGTGATATTTGGAAAACGGGGTGGGGTGGGATTAGTAATAGTAGTAGATGCTGGAGTAAATAAATAGGTAAAAATCTTTTCATTTATCTATTTAGTTAAAATTGATATAAAGAACTTTCGATACAAAAGGAAGTTTGCATGTTACATGCAAACTGATCTGACTTTACATTTTTTGTGTGTGAGACATTATAAAACTGCTACAGCAGTAGACCTAGGATACAAACTGTGACCCTAATTATTGAGATAATATGAATAATCAGTTATCTTAAATAAACACCGACTACCTGGATCAGAAGATAATGAAGTCAAACGGACATAGAAGAAATAAATATATGAGATTGCCTAACAACAGGGACTTTGCCTTAGGACAGTACTCATTTTCACTTGACTCAGTTATATTATGCATGGCAGCGGTATTTACACCTATGACGGCCTTCACTATTGCCACAGTCCGACGTCATAAGACGTCACATTACGTCATGTGATGTACTGAATTATTATTGTCCTCTGCCTTGGGTCCTATTATCCTACAATGTTTTCTGGTGGAATATAGTGCCCTCACCTTCATTACACCCATCCAGACAACACTAAATGTGAACAGTATTCTCATTAGAAGGCAATAATAGAATAATATTTTATCTCGGTATGTCAAAACTGGAAGAACCTTTTAGATCTGAGGACACTCGTTGTGCACATCGAATAACATGTATTACAATTGATGATGCCATAAATATCTATACTGTTTTATATAAATCGATGTTATTTACATGTTTATCCCATAAAGTGATATTAACTCCAGATATATTTGAACGACGCCTTTAAAAAGAATATCTGTTGTCCTGAAAAAGAATTTCACTCTGTATCCATACTTTTTTTAATATGTAATGAGCATGCTCATATTAATTTATAATCCGTTTATATCTCATGAAAAAATCTACATATGTGCGTTGTTTTGAGTGAGCGGAAAACAAAAATAAATACGAAGTGAAGAATACATGAAGTCAATCAGGTTATAAGGTTTTATATTGCCAGATCAAACGTGTTCCATCCTAAGACTCATAATAAAAGAAGAATGCGGTTTTGTAAATATTACATAACTCTCTTTTTAACGCTTTCCCAACGTTTTGAAGTTGTGGAATTTGAGTAGATTTGAATAAAGTGGGATTTATAAACATTCATTTTGGTGTATCTAAGAACATCGACGCGCAGACCTCAGTGGAATCACTTAGATAGTAACAATAAGTTGGCGATACATACAAACAGACTGAATATCCATATCGAAAGCCAGATTAATCTTTTCAGATTAAGTGAGTTTGTAATGAAATCTGAGAACGTGTCATTAATCATCATTTTGTTTCCAGCTAAGTACTAAATCAAGGTCGTGTGGTATACCATCAAAATGTACCTTGGGGGCAGAGACGGTTCTGATTATAGGTAACAGTTAAAAGCTATTCAGTACAGCAGTTTATTTAAAATTACTTTAATCTCAGTCTCACACAGTAGCTTGATCGCATCTTTTTTTCTACTAATGTTATTAATAATTTTATGCTAATGTTATTAATATATTTTATGCTAATCTTATAAATATATCTGATAAAATTGGTAACGGTTTTATCTGAGGTATGTATTGACATGCAAATTAGACTAAGCAGTGTCCCACGTTGAAAGAAGATAAAATTGGTAGCAGTTTTATTTGTAGTATATATTGACATGCAACTTAGACTAAGCAGTGTCCCACGCTGAAAGAAAATAAAATTGGTAACGGTTTTATCTGTGGTGTGTATTGACATGCAGCTTAGACTAAGCAGTGTCCCACGTTGTTTGAGGTATGTATTGACATGCAAATTAGACTAAGCAGCGTCCCACGTTGAAAGAAGAATAAAGAGAAAAAACCTCGCCAAAAAATAAACTAAATCAACACTCAATGCACTGACATTTGGAAGAGACCTCTGTCTGGTCTGAATGATAGATAAAAAGGTTCAAAAGGGAATCAAAGTTATTAAGGTTGTTTTTTGCAGGCTGAAGAACAAAATGAAAATATTTAGATGTTTACCAATGCTATTTCTATTATTGACATACAGTTCTTCAGCTTCTTTCATTTATTTATTATTTTACAACGATGATGGAAACGTGATCCCAGTTTGGTATTTATTTGAATACGATTAGTAAAGTAATATCGAGAAATACATTGAAATTGGTACATTTTGATAAATGCATTTTGAAGGAAATTTCAAGTAAAGGCAAATTCGTGTAATTTACTGACAAGCGAACGATATTCGATATGTTTCAGAATGTTCTATATATCCTATTAAAATGACCATTTTGAAATATCGATTGAGAATTTAACATTTACCACGATAAGACTATTCAGTACTGGTTACCATTTATAAGAAGATTGAAATTGCTTAATAGTGGACTGTCAAGGGTCTCATTTAGAAGGTGCTAAGATTTCTACATATCACCTTATATTGATCTTCTTCATTTGAGTACTGTGCATTGTCAATAGTCCGATAAATCAACTCCCCCAATATGTGTTGATATTGATTAACGATAGGATGTGCAATTTTAATGCATGCAAATCTTTCCAGAACGCACCTGTGTATCCTTTAGACATTTACAGGTATTTGGTGGCAGCCATATCTAGTGCTAAATGGAAAATGGCCACTCGGCATAGGGGTTTGATATTCCACGTGGATTTGCAAGTCGCCAAACATAAGGTTTGCTTCGGAAATATAATGTACATGTCAACAAAAGAACTCTTCAGCCGACGGTAGCTCCACAGCTGCGATAAACGATGGTTAGTGTATAAAATGTACACTGATGTGTGTAGACAAGACTGACTGCAGATGATCGCAGGTTTTAATAAATAGGCAATATCATCCCCTAAACCGCCATTGAAATATCATCACGGGGTGGGGCTGATTTATCGGCCTGCATTGGTAACAACGGGCATAATCATAGTTTGAAAATTTTCTTTGACCTTTCATTGCACAAATAATATTTGCAAGGGATATCTCAAAGATAAGGTAATCTATTGCTATGAAACCTCATAGATACATTCAAGGCGATGGATAAACAGGTATGCCGAATGTATTATTAATATAGTATAAGTCGAGTAATTTTATATGGATTACTGTATCCCTACAAGTGATACGGTTCGGATTAAATGAGACCCAAAGGTTCAAGAACACGTGATAGAGCGATCCATATAATGAGTTGATTACATATGCAATAATAGTTGCCACATCACCTTTTGTGAATTATTGTTTCGTTTTCATATAAACTGAGTTAAAAAATGGCATGCAAATAAAGTAGAGTGAAACATAATAGTCGTCCCGGGAAATAAATATGCCCATGGCCACGAATCTTTTGGATACAGACTATTTGGTGATCTATACACAAGACAGTGCGCTCCAAACTCGAAAATTTGTGTATTTTAACAGTCGCATAAGTATTTAATTATCAGTACTAGAGACAAATTTTGTTTTATGGTACAAGATAAGATACATATGCCGGCCAGAATATTTAGTGGAGGAAGAACCCGGTAGACACCAGCAAGAGCCACAGACCCACGGGAAGCTCATGGAAAGCTTTCTCAGAAACCCACTTTGGTTAGGCCCACATTCATACCCACGTGAACAGAGGTGAGATGTGAGAGAACTTGTTCAGGCGGACGCCGTAGATCATTATGCCCGCGTCCCATATAAGTGACCTCCCTATCTGAGTGATTTTCTAAGTACTTGTCAGATATGCAGGCGTGGTACAAAGATCCTGAACAGATGATAGGAATAGTGGCATTATCAGCTGGCTGACCTTGACCTTTATATAAAGAATTTAAAAAATATATTTTACTGGAAAAACATTAAAAGTTGCTGGAATTATCCCAGACCAATGAGAGTTAGTCAACCGGGATCGCTGATGAAACTAGCCTCAAAAAGAGCAGAAATTAAGGGAAGAATCTCCAACCATTCATTAAGCAAGACTACTGTGATAACCATGTCGAAAGCTGGCACCCTCCAAAAAAGATCATTTATGTGACGGGGCATAAAAATATGTCATCTATGATTGGCAATAATAATGACAACATGTCTTCTATTACTGCCAATAATAATTACGATAAATTTACTCGCCTTTTTGCATCTTGAATCTCCTAAAAATGTACTTTCTAGACTATTTCTACTAATTAGAGTTAAGTAGGGTCCAAATACTGATCAACAGAGCTGAAATGCACTGTAATATGTTGGCCTATAATCAAGACTACATTTGAAATCAAAATCACATTCCAAATGAGAATTTAATGCACTCCAAAACGAAAAGAACTTGTTATTCTCTTGAAACAATGTTTAATCCAGGATATTCTTGGAAACGTAAATTAAAAGGCTTTCATAGTTTTCCAGATTACGCTTCCAATGTATCTGTGGCAGAACAGAAACAGATATGCAGCTTGTTGGCAAAGCCAGTCCCTCAAGCAACATGTACATCGTGCGGAATCTACCTGAACCAGATAAGCAGAATTTAGCTGGACTGACAGAAAAACCAGATTCCTCCATTCCTGAACAACTGGAAAATTTATTCAGCGCAGTAATTCATAATATGACTTCAAATTTCAATTTTAGGTAGGGTAAAATGAGATTTCTTTTTTAATGAGTGACTGAGCGCGCGGTAAGCTATCAAGTTCAAATTTCGCTGGCGGTGCTATCTGCGGATGAATACTGTTATTGTGTATTGATTTAAAAAAAACGTTCATATTTTCCCATTTAAATGCAGTATCCTGTCATTATTATTATTATTGTTATTATTGTTATTATAGCTGGTTAAATGTATATCATTGAATAATAGTTTCCAATCTATTATTTCAGTTTTTATTATATTTTTCTTGTGCCAAAATGGTAGATAATTTCAAACTTTTAATTTCCATGACTTCCGGAATGAATCTTTCATCAAAGAAACCGTTATCGTACACCATACATTTGATGCTACTGTTTTTCTCTGGATTCATTACTGTGACTAATGTTCTGTTGAACAAGAAAGATTTGGCACGAAAGTGAACCAAACGAAAGTGTTAAAATGTTTAAAACAAGTTTAAAATGCCAACCGTTTTTGTACCATTTAATACATTTTATGAAAGTTTTTCTTTCAGTTGTAGTAACAGTTCTGTATTTTTCTATCCTCTATTGTAACATTTATGCGAGAATACAGACATTAACTTCATTCAGACAACTTCAGTAATCATCTAGCTACATCCAGAACAGCCGTCAGAAATATCCCTTAATATGTAAAGTAATGTATATTACTCAGGACTTGAAATGTAACAACCAGTCCTCTAATTGATCAGAACAGTTGAGAGTGTCTTTGATTTGAAATTACATTTTATGACGGGTGTTTGTGGAGAGGTTTGTTTTTAATATATAAAGCTAACATTTACATAAAACTAGCGATATTATTTATTTGGATATGTTACTCATTAAGTAAATGATGTACATAGTCACATGTTATTTCACATAGGAGTTCCCAATCTCCGTCCAAATCTGTCTAGAAGTGTTTTGTTTCTGTCTTGCTTGGTGAAAACAGTTACTGTATTTAGTGAATAAAATAACTGATCAATATAAATTTCTGTTTGTTTGAATATTGAGAACTGAATCGAATTATTCAAGGAAACGGTCAAATATTCACAAATTCGAATGATCTAATGATGGTGATATCCATTCCACGTTTTATTGATGAAGCAAAAAATGATTGGAAAGAGAAGTAATTCATGCTTCGGATATTGTTCACCACACTTGTCGTCTTAAATTAAGAAAAGGATAAAATTGTCAAACACATATGAAATGATAAAGTTTTACTATGGAATTTTGAAACGTGTAACCATGCTTTTGCTGTAATCTTCTCATTATTAATTAATAATTACGTATACGGCAATCCTCATTTTAGGTGTTTGTTGATAGGGATAAAAGCAGAAATCAAATTTACAAAAAGCCGAGGATGAGGACGAATATTTTGATTTTGAATACAACGAAAATGGAATTTAATTCTATTCAGCCAATATGAACGTCCGATTCCTAGGCTAAACAAACATCTTTCAGTCTAGCTTCGTGCGTACTTTTTTCGATTTCTATCTATAAAAACTTCAAGTACAAATCATTGGTTCAAACCGGATTCAGAAGTTTGAACCGAAATAGACAAAATAAATCGCACATGTCAATAGCACGATGAAGTGATTTAGCTTTAAATATTTAAACATAAGGTTTGTTCGGTATTTGCTTATCTAAGATGCAGTTATAAGACTACAGGAAACAACGCATAAGAATGAATTTAATTATGTACCACTGAAACAGTAATTGAGTTGCTGTTACTACATGCGTACATGGAATCAAGCGTATTTAAGTTTGAGGTTTCAGAAGAATATAAAATTTAATTATATTGACAAGTATTATATAATTGAGAAATTGTAATAAATTATCAGCTAATTCCCACCATCAATATTAGTGATGCAACATGCTGAAAAGATAAGAAAGATTAAAGGAATTATCATGTAATTAACACTATTATGAATAAGTTATAAGTGGAAAAATATACCTAGGAAACGTACTTACTTTGATCTTCAAACACCGTTGCAGCTTATGGCCCTACTCATCATTCAATCTCATTAGTATCTGCACTGGTGCATATATTGATAGCAGTTGCGTAAATTGATTCCAAGTAAACCGCAAAGTTTGCTATATATAGTTATCTTTCTGCACCCGAGTCGGTTACGTTAAGAAGCACTGATTAACCGAGTAAAGATAATTGGAATCTAGGTTTAACTAGGTCAAGTTCTTATTGGTTATTTAATATTATAAATATTCTTTTATTTGTTAAAAGTAGAAATTAACCATTCCGAGAATGATTAAAGGTATTTATTTTCAATAAGTAATATAGGTTCCACAAATGTCTTTGAATGTCCACGAAAACAATCCTGAAGTATCCCCTGAAAGCATACAGTGTTGCTCGATAACAAACATTGATAGGGGTCTGTCTGTCTTAACTCATATCATTAGCTCAGTTTATGACAGACAATCAGGGTTAATGAAAACCACTCACTCATTCATTTTGACCAGGTACAAATTACTGAGCCGAGGAAAACCTTACCATTTACTTATCCTTGGGCCGAGTAAACACAATCAAACTCTGATATTAAGTTATAGTGTCTTTTCTATCCTTAATATTCGCCAAAGTTCGATACCGCTTAACACTTGGGGTGCACCAGTTATAAATAATATATACCTAATTGGCTACTTGGTGTCAGTTTAGAACATTATGAAATGGGACGGATTTCATTGCTTTGTACAGACACCTTATATAAGCTTGGTGCTAAAATGAGTAAATATTATGAACTTAGTATATTATCTATTAAGTCTTAGTCATCGGTTTCGTAATGGCGTTTAGATCATCATCATGATCATCATGATCATCATGATCATGATCATCATGATCAAGATCATGATCATCATCATCATCATCAAGCTTAACACTATCATAATTGACACAACTGACATTTCCAGTGTCATCTTTTTTACCCCACTCATTGTCGCCGACGCAGTTTGTCGTCATCATTACGACCGTTATTTTTATCACCATATCATCGTCTTCTTTGTCATCATCCTACTTATAGCCACCATCATCATAGCAATCTTACTGTCAATAATAAACAACTAAATGAATCAAAAATTAATTTCTGTTACAATTTATTTGATAAATTATGGGAATCTGAATATTAAATTTGTTTTTATATTCTTATGTCGCTTTCTAAAGAATGCAACAAAAGATGTTGATTTTCATTTTAAGTTGTCATTCAAGAAATCATTGTTTCTAAATATTTAAAACTTCGGTCCTGTGGCTCTCTAAATGTGTGCCAAACTCAAAGCCGGTGATTTTTATTATTTGAATACACACGTTCAGCGGATTTCGGCAAAAAAGCATAGGAGGAGTAGGCATAGTGGTAAATGATGAACGAAATAAATGAGGTATAAAATGTTTCAATTGTCTTATAGCTTAAAGCTAATGTAAAGACATGTAGATGCATAAGAGGAGTTTGCACGTTACATACAAACTTATCTGAATTTATATCTTTGTTTGTGAGACATTTTAAAGCTGACACAGCAGAAAGCGACAAGATAAAGAATTTTACATACTTTGGCTGTCTGAGGTAAATAAAGGCTACCTGGCAAAAAGTCATTAAACTTATGCCGGTTTGCACTATTGGCGCACTTCGATCTCATAAGACGTGACATTATGGCATGCGATATTCTGAATGTATTATCTTCTCCCTTGGGTCTAATTCATATCTCTACTTCCCGCGCATAATAATAATAATAATAATAATAATAATAATAATAATAATAATAATAATAATAAAATTACGAAGAAGAAGAAGAAGAGGAAGAAAAAGAATATGATGTAGTGTTTTTCTGATAAAAGTTTAATATATAGAATCTCTAGATATTTATCAATGAAATTTCAGCTTAGAATTCACACAATTCAATATCAATATTGAAACTATTATATGAACACTGGTGATCTCCACATTTCTCTACTCCTGTGAATCATGGAGCATAACAGCTGACTTAGAAAAAAGGATACCGGCCACAG
Source organism: Megalonaias nervosa (assembly GCA_016617855.1). Taxonomy (NCBI): domain Eukaryota; kingdom Metazoa; phylum Mollusca; class Bivalvia; order Unionida; family Unionidae; genus Megalonaias; species Megalonaias nervosa. Next base: position 34,301 of record JAECUM010037200.1, read on the forward strand.
AGATGAGATGCTTCCAAAAGATTCTCAGCATCTCATACAAACATCGTGTCACTAATGAAGAAATACGGCAAAGGATCAGACAAGCCATTGGGCCTCACGAAGACCTCTGACCACAGTAAACTGCAGTGGTATGGGCATGTCTCACGATCATCAGGAGTTTCCAAGAGAATCCTGCACGGCACTATGCAAAGAAGAAGAAAGAGAGGAAGAGAGAGAAAGCGGCGGGAAGACAACATTCGAGAGTGGACAGGCTTGACACTGAGCAACTCACTGAGAAAGACGGAAAATCGAGAGGAACGGAGAAATGGTGGTTTTTCGGTCTTGTGCGGTGCCCCAAAAGTATACCAGACTACGGGACTGATGATGATGATGATGATGATGATGATGATGATATGAACTGACATTAAGAAGGTTTAAGAAGTGAAAATGATATTATTATTGAAATGAAAATGATGCGCATAGATATTTATAAAGGATATATTAATGTGAAAGTTACATATTCTACACAAACTTGCAGATATTTTAAGTATAACCGTCATAAAACCATGATACGATCAGGTAGCTCAAATTATCAATATATTTCGAAATTCGTATCATGATTCTGTAATCACATGTTACCTGCAATCGGTTCCTTAAACTGTATCTAAACATTCTTAGTAACGTCCGCTAATTTACAGTTTTCATAAAGATTTTATCTGCATTCAAACTGCATTTTAAAAAATGCTCCTAATGAGGACTTTTTAAAATCCATATTCGTTACATACATATGATAAATCCGATTGTATTGTGGAAAATGGTAATAAACTGCAAAATTGCAGTAGAAGAAAATGTATCACGAATATCTACTATTAAGGATCATGTGATTATCGAAATGTGGAGATGGGGAATTAACGCCATAGGTCTTGTTCTAAGGCTCATTTTAACTCGAGTGGTAGGCAGATAACTTAAAGCATCACGTGATATCACCACGTGCTATAGTCGCTATATGATGTACTGAATGTATTTATTGTCTTCTCTCTTGTTTCTTACTCTTCTACAGTGTTGTTTGGTAGGATTGATACCCTTCTTAGAATGCATTCGTGTATGTATGTATATGACCCCATATCATTAGGTCGATAAGCATGCTAAGCTAGGTACATGCAGTTATCAACTGCAAGAGATTATAGCTGAACACATCCAGGAACAAACACTGTGAAGATTATTGTTGTGCTCTGTCGTGTAATGGAAATATTACGAACCGTAAAGACTCCAGTTTCCAATCTATTCCATCTTTGAAGAAGAATGATCTGCGAAATCAATGGACTGTTGCTGTAAGTTGTGACGAGGAATAGCTCTTTATTCTAAAGGATCAGCAAGACGAAGCAGAGAAATCCATGACTATTACAACATTAACGTTTATTTGCAGTAATTGTATGTTAGAAAAAACATAACAAGAAACCGCCACCCCCGCCCATAAACAAACTAAAGAAAAAAGAAAGAACCAAAAACATCCACAACCCCCAACTTAGACCGAGCACAGTCAATCTGGAATTTTAACACAAATTTGTAACATATATATATATATATATATATATATATATATATATATATATATATATATACTATACTATATATATATATATATATATATATATATATATATATATATATATATATATATATATATAAGTGTAATTTACTGAGCATTGAACGATATTCGATATGTTTCATATTATTCTTTATACCCTATTAAAATGACCATTTAGTGACGGACATCGATTGAGAAAATAACACTTTTGATGATAAGATTGGTTATCATTACTGACGATGTTAGATTGAAATTGCAGCGCATATTTATTTGTTTAAAAGTGGACTATTAAGGGTCTCATTGAGAAGATGCTAAGATTTCTACCCATCACCTTATATTGATCTTTTTCATTTGAGTACTGTGGATTGACTATAGTTCGAAAAAGCAACTCCCCCTATTCTGTGTTCATACTGATGGACGATATGTATGTCTGATGTCACCTGTTCATTAAAATGTGCAATTTTGATGCATGGAAATCTTTCCAGAACATACCTGCGTACACCTTACCCATTTACGGGTATTTGTTAACCACCATATCTAGTGCCAAATTCACAATGGCTACAGTACCTAGGATTTGCTATTCTACGTGGATTTACAAGTCGCCAAAAATAAGATTTGCTCCGGAAATATAATGTATATGCCAAGAAAAGAACTCGTCAGCCGACGGTAGCTCCACAGCTGCGGGAAATGCTTGTTAGTGTATAAAATGTACACAGATGTGTGCAGACAAGATTTGCTGCAGATTTTTGCAGTTTTTTATGAATAGGGAATATCGGCCCCAAAACGCTAGTGAAATATCATCACGGTCGTGGGGCTGATTTATCAACCTACATTGGCAACAACGGGCATAATAATAGTTTGATTTTTTGGCTTTGACTTTTCATTGCACAAATAATAGTTACAAGGGATATCTCAGATATAAGGTAATTTATTGCATTGAAACCTCATAGTTACTTTCAAGGCGATAGATGGACCTGTATGCCGAATATATTATTAATATAGTACAAGTCAAGTACTTTTATATGGATTACTGTATTACCACAATTTGAGAGTGCTACGGTTAGGATGAAAAGAGCCCCAAAGGGTCAAGAACACGTGACAGAGCGATCCATATAATGAATTGATTAAATACGCAATAATAGTTGCAACACCACATTGTTTGAATTATTATTTCTCTTTTGTGTCAACTGAGTGAAATAGAGTGAAAATAAAGCACAGTGAAACATAATAGTCTACTCTGTAATGAACACGGCCATGGGCACGGATTGGGTTAGATTCAGACTGTATTATTCAAATGATTGGTGAGCTATACACATGGCTGTCTACTCCAAAGTCGATATTTTGTTCATTGTAACACTCCCGCACATATATAATTATCAACACTAGAGACTGATTTGATTTTACGGTAGAAGATATGCTACACATGCCGGCCAGTATATTTAATGAAGTTAGAACCCCCGTAGACACCAGCAAGAACCATAAACCCAGAGGAAGCTCATGGCAAGCTTTCTCAAAAACCCACTTTGGCCAAGCTGACATTCATTCCCACGTGAACAGAGGTAAGATGTGAGATATATTTTTCAGACGGACGCCATTGATCACTACGCCCCTATCCAATACAAGTGACCTCCATGACAGAGTGATTTTCTAAGTACTTGTCAGATATGCACACCTAATACAAGGATCATGATAAGATGATATGAATAGTGGCAGTATCAGCTGATCGATTTTCAGCGTTATATATTGAAATCTAATATTATTGTAGGATTGTTGCAATCGTGTTGTCTATCAAGTTCTACTAAATATTAGCAGTGGCGTACTAATGGTAAAATGGCGCCTGGTACCAGTGGCGTAAATGGCGCCCAGGGCGACGACGATGGCCCAAATGGCCAGAATGCGAGATTCGATGGGCCGAAGCTGGGGAAGGATGTTGCGAGGGGGCTAACGATCCCTTCGACCAGCTAATGGTTTGTAGGAGCGCTGTTAACTGCCCCAGAGGGACCCAGGACGAAGGCGTGACCGCCAACGACTTTCCTGCAATTTAATGTCATTTGGAGGCTTTTCCTGGCATCTAAATTCTTTCTTTCATACAAGCCAAACAAGCACCATTTTATACATGTCTGTCTGTTCCACATTAGGCCCACGAAACGAAATGAAGACTCATACTACAAATTACATATTTCAAAAAGCACCTTACAACGGAGGCATGTAATTAACAGATTAAATATAAATACTTAAAATTACATTTTTATTACATTACAGAGTTGATTTGAGGAAAACTGGTGCATAGTGTAGAGTGTTATTCTACCTAGTTAATGCAAATACTGAGTTTTGATATTAAGAAGTGGAAAAATTTAATTTTGTTCGGTCGGCTTTAGTAATCATCTGGTGGAAGATGCAGCCCAGCCGTCTCAGTCTGTTGCTAACCATTTCTAGCTACTCTCTCTCTCTCTCTCTCTCTCTCTCTCTCTCTCTCTCTCCATATTAATAGACAAAGTAGGCTGTAGGGTTAGTGATTGACATTTCATATATAATCTGCTCATGCATAACAGTAACAATTAGTGAAATATTCCTCCCTTATAAAGACTACTGTAAGTAAATCTATGGTCAAGCTGCTTTTAATAACTTACCTGGCCATAAGGGCTAGTGAAGACATGGTATAGTGTGCATCGTTATTTTTCCATCGTCCTTCCAAAACTGATGTTTTCAGCTTCTTTTAAAAAAATTTCAACCACATTTTGCATATAGTTTTCTGTTCTAAAGCCCTATCCAGTTTATACAAATGATGTCAAGTAGTGGTCATTACAAGGATCGTCATTACAAGACGTACTAAAATTGTGGTATACTTTCAACTAAAAACAGCATGAAGGGACGTTCAAGTTCACACAAATTTTGCCGATCCGTTATAAAATATGGCAGCTGTTATAAAACAACAACAAAAATAAAAACAATAAAAACCCAATTATATTGCCCATTCTAAAAAATAAAGAAACACAGATTAACATTTGGTGAAAACAAATTAACAAAACGAAGTCTCTCCGATCTGAACAAACAATGTCACTCTGCATTCATATATGGGCGCCGTTGCTCAGATATGTTGTTGGAATACCGATGCCCTACAACAGTGCATGAAATGACCTAAAAACAGAAAATATGTGAATGTCTGTAGGACAAGTTGAACATCTCATGTCACTACCATTGCCATTTGTCGGGCGTAAAAGGCACTCAACAGAATTTGACCAAGTTGACAAAAAGCACCATGGCAAGTATGCGTTTTACATTTATACTAATTATATTGATCCTATATCAAATAATACAGGTCGTTAATACACATATAAATGCATTTAAACGAGTTTTATCACAAAGGTCCGCGCATAATTTTGATAAATTGAACAGAAAGCACTAATATCAAGGTTGCAATATCATTGGTTGAAACTGTAATACAAAACATCCTGTTATGAAGTAGATTAAAATCTTTGCAAAGCTGTCAATCCAACATCGAATATGACAGTCGTTACTAAAAGTCTCCATATTTAAACCCGTTTTTGTCACAAAAAGCTGCACAGAAATTTACTAAATTGGACGGAGAGCATTAATATCACGCACGAATTTAAAGAATGCGTAAATTATACCTATCTACGCTTAGATATGTCCCATGAAAATAAAAATCGGGGGAAAAAAAACCCAAAACAAAACAGGCAGGCAAGAAATCAAAACAGCAGTAACATTTAAACAATTTTGTCTAAAAGGAATCGACATTAATTGACGAACGCTGAATGAATGCCGAATGTGTCAAAGGACTACAAAATTGAGCGAATTATGCTGATATGTAATAAAACATGGAGCAGAATCGTTCTCCATTCGTTTCAAATGGCCTCTGTATGCCCAAATTATATTCACATGTAACACATAAACGTAGATTATATTTAATGCTGGTACATTTCCTGTTTACTTCAGAAGTGGGAATAATTACGTTGCCACTGAAATTCCAGAATAATGAAGACTGAGAGTCCTGAGTAAAATCTTCGTCGCAGAATGTGTTTGCGTATAGATGGGTCAGTTTTGTTCTTGATTGGGCAGAGATCATATAAAGATATGTTAGAATTGCATAAATCGCCAGGTAACCTGAAATATGTTCCAAAAATTGGAAAAATTATCAGGATTGTGTGTCTACGGGTAGCATTAACTTACATCAAAGTAAAATATCAAAGGAAAACAACATTTATATTCCTAGTACGTTGTCTGCATTTATTCCACGAAAACCCACTGCAGACTTTCAGATATCGTAATATATTTCATAATTAACGAAATTAAGGTCTGTATCTTACTGAATTATATCAATTTTGTAGTATCATTAGGACACGTGTCAATCCTTTAACTTGAAGTCCATCTTGCATTATACATGCATTTTACATTGATTTTCTTGTATCGTGTAAATAAAGAAATTTGTAACTCAGACATCCGTAATGCAAGTCTGATAATATTTACATGAATTCAAGACTAAATATAGTCATACCAGTGAGACTCATATAGACGTTTTGCGTCAATTTAAGGTAAAATGATATTATTTTATATTCATATCTCAGTAGAAAAGCAATAATTTCTTACAGCTTCAGCGTTAATCCTTTATTTATTATTGTTATACTAAGACTGTCTACGGCATAACTTGCTTAAGATTAACGTAGTCTAATGGACGTCTGCTCTTGCCCAGACATTTGACCAAACTAATAACGATCATTTCAGTCTATGAAGACACTATAAGATGGAAAAAGTTGGAAAAGGACGATTGCAAAAATATAGTAAGAAGTTAACTATATTTTAAATTAAAACCCTTCCTTATTGCATATTTTCAAATTAAATTGTGTCTTCGGAAAGGATAATAGAGGTAAACCTCCACCCATTGAGATTAAAACCAGCCACTTTGTGTCAATTATCATATTTGTATGTCATCTATAGTCAACACCTTCAGGTGTAATTTAATAAAGTCCTAACCAATAACCGCAGTTATGCTAGTTCGGACGACGTAGTTAAATATCAACACGCAATATTACATGTCAAAATATTTTAAGAACGACTAGTAAAGAAATGTTGGTAATAATACTCATCGATAGAATAATGTCTGAACAGAAATGATACATGTCAGGAAAAATACTGTTTATATTCCTCAGTTATGAGGTAAATAAGGTACCCGAAGGAATACACTGTTATCGGCCGCGTAATGGGGCATCAGAATAACAGCGACGTGCCAGTTCATTTTATGACCAGAATTTCAGTATAATTATTAGTAGTATGATTATAAAATATAAATGAATAATACTGCATCAATGTTGAATGCAAACGTAGGGTGATTCATCAAAAGAATACATCGTGAATGTTCATTATATAAATAAGTTAATGCAATTCTATCTAATTCTTTGGATTTGCGAAGACATTTTTCGAATCCGTAATGGAAAAAGCAGCTTCATCTCTGTATAATATTGAACACCGTCTGTATGAAATGATGCACGTTTAAGATTGTTCTGAGGATTTCAGTTTCTACATCAAAACGGCTATTTTCTAAGCAATCAAATACGTCTCCATTTAGTAGTTTCGATGATCCATTCAGCGTCAATTTCATATATGTATGAAATATATACAGTCATTCCGCATCATTGTCATAAATTTACGTTTAGTGCAAATGTAAACTCAACGTTTTAATGTTAATATTTGCATCTCTCGATCAAATATATGTCAGGAATATCCCATAATCAAACAATTTCCACATCCACCCAGTCATATCTGTTTCATTATCTACTTCTATTTCTACTTGACAGATTGTAATTAAAATTATATCATAAAGCAGATTTTATCCAGCAGATTGGAGAAAAAGAAGATAATATCACCACCACTGTGACACAGTTATATTTTTTCAGCCATATGATTTTGCCATTAATTGAACAATTTTCAGAGCCACGCAATAAGTTGGTACCTATACAACATGACCCCCCAAAACCGGGCAAGATCCAGTGTACTCAACGTTTCTCGAATTCAGTCAGGATAAAGTGGGATGAGCCTAAATGTACCACAAATGAAATTCAGCACTACGAATTGAAGTACAGAAGAAAAAGTGAAACAAAATGGCAAACTGTAACCACAACGAATAATTCGAATTCATATTGGGTTCAAGATGTAAGAAGCAGTACATGCTATAAATTCAAATTGCGAGCCATATTTGCGAATGATGAAGAAGGACCATTTAGTCAAATCTGCAGCGACATCGAGACAAGTCAATCTCTGTCAGAAAATATCCTACCTGAAACTAAAAGACTACGGATAGTCAACCATCAAGACACAAGCTCCAATTGACAGAAACATCCGTCAATGAAAAGTGCAAAACAAGGAGATGTGTTTTTAGTAGGTTTGCTATCTAGCCGTTTTGAACAATATATATGTAACATACGTTTTTGTTTCTTCAGAAAGATATATAAAAGTCATATATTAAACAAATTCGTTCGGTCTACAAAGAATCATAAATTCTTCGAGGGCATTTTAAAATCACTTTGACTGAGCTATGACAATATTTTATATGTGTGCTTATGTGTGTCTGAGCGTATTTGCGCTTATGTTTATGGATATGAGTTTTGTACATAGCAGGATGATAATATGGAAAAGTCCATTGTGCATATAGACTCCGGTGTTTTTGGTATCTTTATCTTCGAAATGTTCTCAGTTGAAATAGACCACCATATATTTCTTAAACGCCCAAAATGATATCTCGAGAATTTTCACTATGCATACAATGCCATAATTCATAAATACTTTACTACATTTGTAAATTTTGCAGAAAATGGACAGGATCTTTCTATGGCAGGAGAGAAAACAATGATGGTCGTGGGTGCCACTGGGTCCGGAAAAAGTACGCTAATTGATGGGATGGCGAATTTCATCCTGGATGTGAGCTGGGAGCATAAATGGCGATTTACTATTATTGACCTTAAAGAGGAAGATGAACAGAAAAGGGTGATGAGGTGAAATAGCGTATCTTCATCGAGAGGTCTTTGGTTTATAAAATAACTAATGAAAAATGTATCAAAATGGACAAAATGAATCATATTTTATACTTTATCTTCCATTTAATTTGAAGCATGTTTGTATGCTTGATACATTGCTGCATCGTGCCGAAATATCTGTTCACACTTTATTTTCAATAATAATGCTTACTTGTGACATTCCATATCAAAACGATATACCTCGTTCCTGTACGACAGTGAAGAGTGTGGATTTGAATAAGAATACTTAGATTAGCCCATTTTGGTCTGCACAAAACAATCCTACACACATTGTCTGTTAAAACCGTAGTAAAATACGACTAACGTAGCACCATTATATATATATATATATATATATATATATATATATATATATATATATATATATATATATATATATATATATAT
>JAECUM010037201.1:0-11887 GCA_016617855.1 Megalonaias nervosa
ACAGGTTTTGAACAACGCTGGAATATCACTCTATTAATTTTCTACAAATCGAATTGTTTTGATACCAAATTCTGATCACAACAGGTATGAAGACATTCTTTTCTTTAAGTATGTAACAGTTTCAATAATCTCATCGATCTGGATTATCCAGGCCCGACGGTTTTCAAATTCATGTTAGCGTTCAATGATTCGCCTTCAACGTAGTTTTTTCAGGTAACAATTTATAGCTCTCAAACAAGAATTAATTCAGATAATTTGAAGATCGGAGACGTGACTGGATCCTTTGATAGAACACTGAAAGGTTTGAGGGAGCCGCCTGGATAAATTGTATTACACTTTCACAATGGTTTCTGGGGAGTAGTGTTGGTTCAATTTGTAGAGCGTTGAACTCGCAATCGAATGATGGTACCCGTCCGGGCCAGACTATATTTGGCGATCTAGATGAATCTTTGTGAATGGCACCTTAGCTCCCATTTTCTCCACATGATGTAGCTAAGAAAGAGTTGAAAATTTCGTTTCCTAGCTATGATGATTCCAATGTTGTGGATTGAAAGAAACCAACAGTTAACCGGTTAGGCAGCAAGACGATAACCTACTGGCTAAAGCATCCGCGTTTGGATACACAGACTGTTAGGATGAGTACTACTTTGGAACCGTGGGTTGGCTATTGGTCCACTAGAAGGTCATAAACGTAATTACCTCTCGAATGGAAGAGGTAAGGGGCTTTTAAAACGGAAGGGCCAAATGTTTCTCATAATATTGTAGAATTTGATGTTTTGTGTGTGATAATATTAAGAATAGGTTCACAGTATCAACGTTGTGATTTCAGCAGAATGTGATATCTTAGAAGCTACATTCAGACGTGTAACTTGATAATGATCGTGGTAAGAGTCGTCAAGTGTACTATAACCCAGGCTAGGTCTCCTGTGAATAAAAAATTATGCCCGCTAAATCCCCACACCAATACCTGTAAATATGTATAACACGCCATTGTCGATTAATGCAGTTTAACCAAATTTTAAAAAAATCCATTTGTTCTTTTCCATTCCCTGTTAAATCTCTCTGATGGTTAAATAAATGGGGTCATAAGGACGTATTCCTTGTTGTAGACTAAAATAATTAGAATTGTGACTTGTTAAAATGTAAATATTCTTTCCCAATTCATCACAATCGATCAACCAACGATTGTAATAACTTGGGGGTATTTTCTGTAATTTTCATGGAAAATGTCACTTTTTCAATTTTGCATGATCGCAAAGTTTGATAAAAGATTTAGTCATTTATAAACTGATCATTGCAAATTATATCTGAATGCTTGGAAACCAATCTTCAGTTATTTTGATTAGCCATTGGTATTTTGAAAAGAACGTTATGCCTCATTTTCTTCCATTGAGTAATGTAGTAAGATGTAGCAGATTGTTCTTGCTAAAGGGTGATAATGGACCAGCAATGTGCTCTTTTTCAACAATTGTCCTTCCAAAATTCCTCAAGTGCCATTTAGCGTTTTCAAAAGGTACTTCATGCTTGCCACTACATTCTTGCCTTTTAAGAAATCCCGATATCGCCGTTAGTGGATACGCCGTGCATGCAACTCCAAGGTCAGATAAAGACATATTGAGCAACATCAGCTTGTGGAACTTGGAAAAGCGTGGTTTTCCAGCCAAAAGGACCACTATAATCAGGGCGTTGCCAATGAAAGCAATAAAACCTGAAAACAAATAAGAAAGCAACATGAAACTGACATGAACTGGATCTAAGAAATTGTTTCAACAGCCATGATAATCATCAAGAGATTGAAATTAAAATGTTCCATGATTCCTTTCATGTATCCGGTAGTCATCCTCTTTTATTACTTTATCCCTGAGATTAGAATAATCTTTGTATCTTAGTGGTAATTTTGCTTCTTTTAACATATTAGAGTCATCTGTATATTTAGAAGTGTACATGTCCTTTCTTTATTGTATGAGATATCTTATCGTCACTTTAATGTTTTTCAAGTACATCTAACCATTCGCCCGTAACGTATTACCTTCTGTATCTCAAATAGTCCTTGTCACAAGAATCATCTGTCTCATCCTGTCTCTATTTTACCCTCTCTTTCTCTCCCCTCTCTCTTACCCTCTGTCGTCCTCTTTCTCTCTTTGTGCGTCAATAAAAAAGAACGAATCTAGTTCATTTTCTACTTTAATTCTATGCTCTTTTATTTGTCTGTTAAATTAATCTTCTTGTTTTTTTTTCTGTCATCGATCGTATTAAAGATTGTGTTTGTTTTCTTATTTCCTATTTTCTTGCATCTTTAAATGTTTCTATTTATTATATTATTGTTGTAAATTACTATTTTATATTTCAAATAAATAATAATTACGAAACAAGTGTTTTGGGACATGCAATGGCTTTTGAACTAACTTTCCACATCACATGCAGTTGTTTAAATAGTTGAAAACCGTGTTATTAAATGTTATTTGTTTAAAAACTAAAAGAATATTCACTTTTCAATATAGAATGGATTGCGACGTGCAATCCTCTGAAGAGAGAATTTATGGAAAGGCGATTAAGAGGGAAACCAATAATTATGCATCTGGATGACCTCAAAGATGGACCGTCAGGTGATGTGATGAAGCTTAGAGCGATGTCAAGAGAAGAATGAAAAAGATGGATACCAAAAACTTGCAGTATTGCAGAAAACAAATGAAATATTGAATGAATTACTTAATCAAGTCGATAGATTTGTGACTTAATTTGTAAGTCTTTATAATGTGGCATTACTACGGTAATATGCATAATGAAAGAAACTTAAGTTAATTTAAACTGGTTGTTGTAAAAATAGTGTTATCTTATGACTTTAAATACTATACCCTGTATGATTTATTTCAATCATTCAGTTTTGAAAAGAACTTCATACTGACCTTTTGGTATGGTTCAAATCATCAAAACCCGTACAAAAATATGAAATAATTTTATTGTGTGTATTACACAATGATTTATTTGTTTATTCCAAGTCACAACTTATCACAATTTGGCTTTAGAAACATTTATAATATTCATCATTCAGTTACAAATATAGACGATCCTTGTGCTATAAGTAATAATTTTCTCTGTAGCTTTTATTTAATATCTCGTAAAATAATGGATAACTGTGATAATTTTTATTTTACCGATGATATTTGACAAAGCCAGATAGACTAATCAGTAGGTAGAGTAATTACCAAGTCAGATGAACTAATTAATAGATGACTAATTACAAAGCCAGAGAGAATAATTAATAACGCTCAAAGAGCCGTTATCAGGTCTTGACTTGCATGACACTTTGCTCTCTGATACTTAATTTTCCGAATGGCAACATAAAATGTACAATCAATCTGAAAACCACTGTTAGGTTAGTAATCATTCAAATTTGTAAATATTAATTAAATTTTGTATTCAATTCATTTTCCTTGCGAAATTGGTTAGAGTAGAATGGGATAATTTTTGGAGGAGAGATTTACTGGAATAGAAAGAAAATAATATAAAAACAATTTTACAATGATTGTCACTGATATGGTTATTTTACATTAATATATTTAATTCCGACAAAACCAAACCAAAACTAAGGGGTATTATCTCTTTCAATATATTTACATCAGATGATGGGTAGTTGATTCCTGGAGTATTTGTGATCAATAAAAAGAATATAACGTTCTTAAAATATTTGTATTTGTATGTTTAGCAATGGTTTAGTTTAAGTGCATTTTTGTTCAGAATAAATGGTTCTGAATAAACAAAGGAAATCCTTTAATACATACGATAAATAAATTAATGGAATTCATTCCTAATTTTGCTTGAAGTTCACAGTTGAAATATTCTATTCATTTCTATCTTTGTTACCCCGTCTATATAACCTGTCATTGGTTGTTATGAACTTTGTCAATGTAACTCGTAATTTCAAGGATATAATTTAATAAATAATTCTCTAATCCTAAATCATTATGAGAAATAGAATTTCAGTTTGTCTGCTTAAAGAAATGTCAACAATTTTCTTGTTCCAATATCCGATACACCCAATATATAGGCATGGTTGTTTTTCTCCAGTGTCCATGACACGCAGGTACAAACTAAGCATGATCAGTATCGCAAAGATAAGAATCGAGAACAGTAATATTCATTTGTGCAAAGACGTGTTGAACATATTTATTTACGAGATTATGACATTTTTTAATAATGAATACTAAGGTGCCTTTAACAATAGTACGTTACAGATAAATAAGATTCATGACTAATGAAAAAGGTAATTAAAATATTTCATTTCTTACACTGACAGTATTAAAAGCAACATGTACATATATTGCTAATTTTAATAAAGAAAAGATGTTTCTATGTGTCACTACCCCATCAATTCAGTTGCGACATTTTAGTTTCGCTTATCATGTAATCAATTTATCGTTTCTGACTTTCAGGAAGTATTATATTTCTTTTGATACAATGCACTGCAACTGTGTAGTAATAACACACACACTTTTTGTGGAGATCAATTTGTGCACAACATCCTTGAAATTATTTTCAAGTCATAACAGTTAATTTGGCTACCGGTTGTTTAGAGTGATGTATGCAGTCTATTGGATTTTATTATTTTAATGATTTCGTAAAAATTTATGGTAAATAATCACTTCATTTAAGTCACATTCTTCCGTTTGGTACGCACTATTTCGGGGATGATTAGCAATCTTAGTGGCGTAGCCATGGATATATTATGGGGAGCTACTCGGACAATAGCAATATAGCAATACATATCTGAAGTATCGAAACTTTTATAGTGATGCAATATATCGCCAGAAATCCCACAACACATCGTGTCACGGTAAGAACGATACACACAATGAACTATTTAAAACAATACTTACACCTTTATTTACTGACATATCTCTTTAAAATCTTTTATCATTTCTCCCATTTTATTATCTTTGTTATTTTATATGCAGTGTACACAATTAAATATTCAATGAAATAGCCAGAAGATACCCGCGTGATAAGCAAACTTTCATATTTGCTCATTTGAGAGTAATGCAGGTAGCGTCCGGTTGAGTTTAACACTCATATGCTATAAAAACATTTCTATTTCGAAAACGAAAGAAGAAATGTACGCGTATGCCTTCTTGCGTTTTCATACAAATTATAAATGTAATACTGCACTGAAACTAGTAGATAAAATCTATTGGAAAGGTGTTTATGAGATATAAAGTGATGGGCGAGAGAACGTGTTTAAGACTTCTTGATATCTGGTCATGCTGAGCTTAATTGCTTCATTGATAAGATGATTACTGTGCTTTGAGGAAGTATTCCAACAATAAAAGATTAGTTTAACATGTAACATAATACCACCGCGTGACTTCACCAATTGCAACAAAAAGCTTAATGGAAGACCTTCTCTGTGTCAGCAAATCCATCATTTCAAAATGGGGCAGAATGATGTTGCACTAAAAAGTACTTGTTGGAAATAATACTTCTGCAAACATTTTTATATTCTTTAATTTTAATTCCTTATGTGAGTTGTAATCTGAAGATATAAACCAATAGAAGCTCATTATCTTTAATTGTTTGTAGGTGAAAAACAATTTTCAGTATTTCTTATAAACACAGTTTTCAGGAGATCAGATGATTTTTTATGACACATGATTTCAATCTATCTTTTTATTGTGGGCCAGTGCTGCTTTAGGGTTTCTGCGGACCAGTATTCAATTCTGTGCTGCTCAACGAGGGAGAGTTAAAGATTTATGTTTGTAATGTTTGTAATTATTTTGTGTTTTTGTTCCATATCGTGTTAATTGTTACATATCGGCTCGTTTAAAGTAACGTAAAGAAAAGAGCGAAGACAACAAGCTTTGTAAGTTTTAACAAAAATAATTTATTTCCCTAGAAAACACGGTGAAAAGGTGAAAATATGAAATAGGACTTACGATCTGCGAAGAAAATCCAAACATTTGTCCTAGAATTGTGAAAAAACATATAAGTCCTGTAAATAAGCAGTTCTAATTGAAGTAGTCTGAATCTTAATTCCGTTCCAAGATGGCGGATGATGACGTCAGACGAAGGTTTTACACAAGTGTCCAGAATTTTCACTGTGAATCACAATTTGTACTGTTCTGTTCCAATTTAGAATTAATTTCTCTAAATGTCTTTGTCCAAAACCAGTTATGTATAGTTCTCGAGGGAAAATAATTATTATTTAAAAGGTGGATGAAGTACAGCTATCATCCATAACAAAACACATGTCGTTCTACAATCGTTCCACAGACGTACAAACGAACAACTCTTTCCAGTACAAAAGAATACCTTCTTCTCAAGGTATTACAAACTTTACAAGGTGTTAAAATGTGACTCTCTGACTATTTCGCAGGTACCTGAGTATTTAAGGCGAACTGAAAAGTCATTTCATGCACACGCACGAAGAACACATGGCGATTTCGAAATCTCGCCATCGCAGTACAGAATGTCAACAAATATAATTAGAAATGACCGTGGTCACAACCAATCATTTACATAGCTTTTGCCGACTGTTATCTTGAATCGACAAACCAAGATGCAAAAGTCGTGCTCACGCGAGTCACATTTACGTTCTAAATAAACACGATGTTTCTATCAAAATGTCAGACCCTGCGAACATAATCATCATCACAACAAAAATTATAATAATGAAATAAAAATGAAATAGAAAGAATTCAAATTTTAATACACATGTAATTAAACTACATGGTCGTAACATAATATTTCACAATTTCAAGCAAAGAAGATCACACTAAAAAATACTAATCTGCCCAATAATCCCCCTCCACTGCAAGTTGCTCTAAATCTGCACTATGGTAGTGTAAACATCTTTTATTGCCATAAATGTTGACAAATGGGTTCGGGGTACCACGGTTTCACAACGTAGAATACGCTCTCCCTTATAATTGAGCAAAGTTTACATGGATAGCGTCGCTAAAGTAATATCATTTCAAACAATTAAACATACGTGATTCAGAAAAACTAGGTGGGAGTTAGAGGGATTAAACGTTGTGGCAGAAATTGGATAAGAGTACATATGCCAAAATGAATACAACAGCTCAGAACAAAGAACATCGTGTCTTTCGTTATGAAAATAATATTATTTAACTAAATAGAGAAATATATTTTGAATAGTCCTTAATTGTATAAAGCTATTCGTGTCTTTATGTCATGTTTGGAACAAGTCAAAGAAGCGAACATTTACATTTGCTTAATGATCAGATGATCCGTATAACAAAATATTTATAGTCGCTGATATATAGATATGATTTAGATTTTGAAGCGATTTCCCACGGAGTTCAGTATAGTATTTGCAAGTAAATATGTAATGACATATGTTTCCTCTATATTCACCATAAACACACAAAGTATTATCTCTTAAATAATTAGAATAGATCATTATGAAGATCACTAAAGTTGTTTCTAATTCTAGTATTCAGAATAGACACTTTCCTGTAACCAACTAAAAATGGGCAGTCATTTGCGTTATCTTAGCCTTTATTTTACTTTTCAAGATTGTTGCTTTCACATTTGATTTAATCTGCTAGTGATTTCCAAACACGTATTGCGGAGTATATAATTAGTTTGTAATTAATTTGAGCATTTATTCGTATTTCCTAGATGGTATAAGTTTGTCTCGATTTCATAGACGATATGTACTTGTATCACCAACCGGTTGTGGTAAAAGTTCAGCAAGATAAGAAGTCGAACTTTTACGAAAGTAACACAGTTTGTGACATTTTCGTCTGTCTGCCAAGGTAGGCCAACCACTCTTTTCTTCATAAATTGTACTACGCGAAACTCATCTAGTGTGACCACTCAAACTTCTCGCAGCTCCTAACTGTAGTGCTTTTCATTTAATAGAGCGTTCAGCCGAACAGGCTTCCCACATAGCATCAGCAGATTCTAGAAAGGAGCTGATGTATGTAAACATATTCTTTCTGACGTTTTCCGGATAAATTTATATTCAAGTACCTTCAAGGCATTTATAATTGTTTAGGTCGGCAAAAATATATCATTTGGTTTGGTCCAGTTGCCAAGAGTATTGAAAGCTACGCCAAGATGTGTATGGAAGTCAAGAGAGAATTTTGGTTTTAAATTTCATTTTCGTACGCGGGTACAACGTTACCTCAGCTTTGGTTTGGTTGAGGTTAATTAATTACTGCCATGAGGAATCTACGATCGTTTTTAAAGTTCTCCGTTTATTTCATATTCAATTTAGTAAATATCATTTGATTAACACTCCACTTAGCTATTACCAGCAAAGAGTATCGTTGCACTCAAGAAGTCGTAACCTATATCTGTGATATACATAATGACTAAAAACGGACTGAAATCAAAGCTATTATTGACCAAACAACTGTCTGTTAGATATGCAGTCAGAAAACCAATCAGCAAGAAATCTATCAATACCGTTGCACTTTAATTAATGGGTTCGACCTTCATTGCAAACTCCAATGCTTTAAACCAGGATATATATATATTATTTTTTTTTTTGGAAGGTCAGGTCCGACTACCGCAAGTAACTTTGGACGGTGACAGTTGAACCAGATTGGACAGTTACACCTGGGTCTCTCTGAAAAGTTCTTTCTGGTGCATCAGGCGACCGAGCAGATATGCTATTCCCTGCTTTGAAGACAGTAGGACCTGATGGCCATGCGCTGCAAGTAGACTTGTCTCCAGACTTCTCGACATTGTCGTATCACAGGATTCAGATAGGCCCGGACGAGAGAATGAGGGCGAGCCTGCGCAACATTCCCACACTTAAATCCAATTCTAATGCATGACATTATTTTCCCACAACACCTGATACCTTCTAGTTCTATGCAAGTGGCAAAGCAGCCGGTGTGGATACATTAATATCTGTAACGGTGAAACTGCACACACGCAGATGATGAAATAGAATCGCTTTTCATTGGACCGAAGTAGGCGTGGAATTTGGCAACTCCTGGTGACTGAGCAGACCTTTTTAGGATCAAACTACTCACATCAGGTGCACGAGGAAGGGCTAGAAAATGTGCTCTGACCATTCTATCTTTTACCTAACATTGGTCAGCATACCGCCACTGACGGGGATCTCGACCTAGCGTTTGAACAACTAACACGAGGACAAAGGTGATGGAACACGCTAGTGGTACCTGGAGAGTAAAACAGCTGATAGGCTACAACTCTGGTTCGTAGAGAACTGGCCATCTTCAGCATAGATAGCAGTCTAGAGTTAAAGTAGTTGAGGAAGGAAAACTCGCCGAGGTGGGATCCGGCTACACCTTCTGGAGCCGCAGAAAAGAAGAGCGACCTGAAAAGATAGTGTTGGATATGCCCTCAAATTACAACCAATGAGCAAGCTCACAGATCTCGCCAAGGGCGTGAATGTCAGACTATTGTATATGAGACTCCCTCTGTCTAAAAATAGAAATACAACTATCATCAGTGCCTATGCACACATAATGATAAATCCAGATGAGATCAAGGGCAAATGTTATGAAGACCCGGAATCTCTTATCGTAGAAATACCGAAGCCAGAGAATTTCATAATCCTTGGTGACTTCAGTTCAAAGCTTGCACAGATCACTAGACATGGTCAAGACGTCTTGGATACACCTATGATCATTATCATTGTGAACGTTCTCGTCAGGAGAAAAGACAAGTAGGATATCCGAGTGAAGAAAGCCATGAGAAGTGCAGAATGCTGGACTGACCACAGGCCGATAGTGTCCAAGCTTAAGATACTGATTCAGTCCAGCATACAACGACAACCAAAACAACTGGTAAGTAAGTTTAATTCCTCAAAATTGAAATAAGAGAATGTGAAACAGGCATTTGTCGAAAGACTACAACCAACTAGAAACAATGAATACTTCTTCCGGGAATGTCGCGTGAAAACGATCATCCTTCAGAGATTCTGTGTACTGAAAACCTCAACTGCATCCCAAAATCTTGGTCCCACCAAAACGTAAACGTCTAGATTGGCTTGATAGGAACGGTGCTGAAAGCACTAGACGGGTCATTGACAAAGAAAAGATACTTCAAAGACGGACCGTACACTTCAACAATATCCTTAACCAACAGTCATCTATCAGCAAGGAGGCAATTGATCGACTGCCCCAAATGGAAATCAACATATAAATTGCTGATGTACCAAAACTGACTGAAACTGAGAAAGCAATTGTTCTGTTGGCAAACGGCAACACATCAGGAGCAGAAGCTATGACAACAGAGGTATACAACGAGGAGGGCTGTGCATGGCACAAAAAAATGAAGGAACCCTTTCGGTCAAAGTGGACCCAAGGAATTTTACCCCAAAAGTACTAGGTGTTTCCTTTTATCCAATTGTACAATAGAAAATCAAAAGACAATCATACTGCGACAATAGTGACGTATCGTTGCTGTCAATAGTCGGTAAACTCCTCGCCTAAAGTCCTTTGAATCGCCTTATACATTGGATCAATCTCCTGCCAGATACTGAGCTTGGCTTCAGGAAAGGACGAGGGACAATATATATTGTGTCTGCAGCTCAACAACTCTAGAAGAAAGCCCAGAAACAGAACTCTGACCTGTGCATGACATTATTTGACCTGAGAAAAGCCTCTGACACATTCAGTCCTGGGGGCCTTAAAACCCATGACACATATGGTTGGTCAGAGAAATACATCGTGTAATGGACAACGCTGGGACATCTGAACCATTCTCCGTTGGCAGCTCAGTCATGTAAGGCAATGTGTTGTCCCCAGCCCTCAGCTGTATGATGATCTTTGCGATGCTTATTGATGCCTTCCGTGAGAATGACAAGAATCGTCATCAGATACCACTCTGACGGCACGCTCGCCAATTTGGGGCGAATACAGGTGAAGACGAAGTTATAGAACGTGACTGTTCGTGATCTCATATTTATTGACAATTTTACCTGAATCTCAAATCTAAATCTAACACGCAACAGAGTATGACCATTTCGCTTCAGCTAGTGATAATTTAAGTTTCAAAATGAGTATCAAGAGGACAAAGGTGATGCACCAACCTGCACCAGGAAAACCTTACATAGGGCCTACTATAACATTAAATGGCAAAACCCTCCGGGCAGTGGACAAGTTCACTTATCATGTGCATTACATTGTCACGTGCAGTCCGTATCAATAATCGCTTAGGCAGCTGACACCTTTGGCAGACTATGCAAAAATATGAAGGAGCGCATTGGCATCAGTCTACAAAAAAAACCCTGAAAGTTTACAAAGCTATTTTGTTGCAGACCAAGTTCTATACATGCAAAATCTGAATGGTGTAAAGACGCCATGCCAAGATGCTGGACCATTGCCAAATCACCTTTCTAATGAAATTAATGAGGATAAGATGGAAGGACAGGGACTCGGACCAGGTTCTCACCTTGGCAGGTATTCCAAACATGAACCCTCTGCTCATGAAATCACAGTTGAGATGGCAAGGCCACATCGGCATATTCTGTCAAGTGAAGGACGAATCGCTTGATGATTTAAATGACAATTATAAGTATACAGTAGAGATAAGATAGAGAATATTAGCTAGATCTGGGAATGATGTAAATTTAATTTATATTGTGTGTCTACCTTTTGTCCATTATCGCTAGTGGTAAAAAAAATATTCACATATAATTTGAGTTTAAGACTAGTCTTGCTTACAATTAGACTCGGTTTCTTCCGTTTCTTCTTTTGCATGGTTGTGCTATATCGGGACATTAAGGACTTCTGGAATACATTTGGAACACTCTTTAGTTCTGGATGTATGGTAGGACATGATATAATATTCAGAATTTAAGTCACAATTTTGAACGTATCTCTTGCATTTTTAGGGAAGCAAAAAACTTGCTCATTTCACTTGTTAGTTTCACAGTTTCACCTTA